>JANHGB010057583.1:0-31923 GCA_026283785.1 Coracopsis vasa
TTCTTATCTCAACCCGTGGGAGTTGTATTCTTTTCGATCCTCCTCTCCACCCCTCTGGGAGCCGGGGGGACTAAAGGGGGAAGGGAGAGAGAGGTACGTGGTTCTGATTTATGGCTGATTGGGTTTAAACCACGACAGTCAGTAACAGCTGCTTAACTAGAAGGGCCTTTTCCTCAGCCTCTGGGCTCACCATTCCTGCCTGTCTAATAAACTATCTGGCAATCCTGAATGCAGAATTCACCTATGACCACTGATGTTTGACAGCCACCTGCTCTCCCACCACTGAATCCTTAAGGATGGCAAAGCTAGTGTCCTTCCCAAACTGGAGGAGCAGTAGAAGCTAAGAGCAGCCCCTCAGAGCTCTTGTCCCAGGGAAAAGCAGCTGCTTTTCACTCCTAGCTGCTCCCAGGCATCATCCTTCCTCTTCAGCTCTTGGAAGATGAGTGGTGTTACTCCCCTTTCTTACTTCGCCTTCCACTCCCATAATGTAGAATGAAGCTTTTGTACTTCTAGAGAGAGCCACAATCAGAGGGAAAGAAACATGGGAATCTTTCACTTTTTCTATGGGTGTAAATGAAAATTTGGGGTTATGTTGCTAAATTTTTACTGAGGAGAGTGTGAGGTGCTGCTTTTGCTGATGTGCTGTCTCATACTAGTCTAGACTTTCTAAATTTTGTCTGTCTGGAGCATGAGCTAATGAATGTATGGAGTGAATTTGCTGTGCCAGCAATCTAATGTACTTCACAGGTCTTTATGTACCTTGGGGATGTTGTCTTAGGAAAACTTTACTTTTTTTTATCTTTGAAAGTATAGTAATGCATAGATATCAAAAGCAATGTAAGATGTTAATGATGTAGGAGATTTTCTTAACTTTTCTCGACTATTTCTAAAGGAGTCTTTTCAGCATAACTCCACACAACTACGGCAAGGCAAATTTCCAAAGCAGCAAGGAGTCTTGCTCCTGTTACAGATATTAATGGATGTTACGTGGTTGAGTTCCCCTGTGGTGCTTTGAGAGGGTACGCTTGTGTGCATGATAAATTAGTTTGTTTCCTTGTTCACAGACTTTTTGAGGAGTAGAACTACAAAAGCATTCTTTCCCATAAGACGGAGGCAAAGCCCACATATCATACTTCATTCTTTCTAAATGGAGTATTTATTTGCTGCACCTGGAAAGAATGCCAGAATCCCAGCTGATAAAAACTGGATTTAAGTCAGAGGGGAACATGAAATCACTGAAGAAACAGACCGCATATAAACTCCACAGCACAAATTAAGGAAAGGTTCCTATCTGTCACAGACTAATTGTCTGGTGCCTACTGTTTCACATATCAGATCTCTCCCTGCTGTTCAGAAAATCTTGACTGAAATAAATCTGTGCCAGAAATAATTGATACTTAAATGTGTATATCTGTTCATAGATCAGGATGTGGCCTGCTTCCTATATGCCCCTTCCATTTGCAAGCATCACCACTAACTTAAAAAGTGGATGTATGCATCTACACTAAAGTAAACAGTGTTTGTGAAGTTAGACACCACGCTTATTCATCTTTATTGGGTCACGTGTTGCTAAGGGTTTTGTTAAGTGCTCTATTATTTTGAAAGTCAATTTAATGACTGCATACTCTAAAAGTTAAAGCAATTACATGTAATGCATAATGAACAATATGACTTCCAAATGTTCACATGTAATGCATGTCAGATTTCAGTCGAAAAACGAACCAAACCAAACCCCTCAAGGTTGCAGTCTATTCTTTAGAAGACCACATGTTGTAACCTCAGAACCTCAAAATATCAGCTGGTTTCTGTGCATGATCAGAGCACAGAGCAAAGTGGAATCTATGCCATATTCTGCCATTTTATTTTCTTGAATCTGGTGGCAGTAATGATCAGATGTGCACTTCTGTCAAATGCAGTCAGTGTTTGATGCACGTAGAGATTAGTGAATTTATCTGTACTTTTTGTTTTCTCATGGCATCTCTCATTCTGACATACTTTTTGTGCAGGATGTAACAAAACCAGATATGTAGATAAGGAATGACCTTTTCTAAAATTCATCTGTGGTTGCTCCTCTTGCATTACTTTTGGTAACATGAAAATATCTGTAGACATGAAATGAGATCAAGCACCACTGCACTTTCATACTGGAAGAGGTAGCCTTTTGTGGAACTAATATCTAAATCAGCTGGACAGATAGAAGAAGTAGATTTACACCTTCCTAGAAAGAAGAGTATAAGTCATCAGTCATGGTTGCAAAAAAAACACCTTGCCATTGTCAGAAGAACTTCTTGAGGAGGCCAGTTAGTTAGTCTCATTCTATTCTTTCATCATAGATTTCCATGCCCCACATATCCTTCCTATCCTATTGTCCGTGTCCTTGCTTCTGCTGTCCTTATCCACCACTGGTGCCTTCTTTTCCATACAGAGTGTTCATTTTATTTTATTATCAGAACTTTAGGTGTAAGTTACTACAGGAAACTGAGCTTGAGCCATTCAGGAGCTGCTTATCTGTCTCTCCTGTCTCACCTTTCCTTCCCCAGAGGAAAAGCCATACAGGAGGGACTAAAGGCAAGGACAGCAGCTGCCTCAGCTGGCAAACTGATCTGCTTGTGTTCATGAGTTGGCACTCTGAAATGATATACCAGTTCAGTCAAAAAAAAGTTCCAAATAAAGATCATTAAATATCGAAAAGGATGGTGGGAAAGCTTGGCTGGACCACTCATCAGGTTTCTCTGAATTCCTGTAGATGAATCTATTTATGTGAGAAATACAGCCTCAGGCTCTGAAGTTTTGAACACTTTATCAAAATACATTGATCATGATTTCGCTGAGGCTTGCAGTATTTCTTGAGACGGTCACATGGAGGATTTTGCTTTTAGGGTTTTTTTTTTTTGCACCTACAGGAATGTTGTAATCTTCTGTTATAAAGCAGATCAGCTTCCTGCGAATTTAGCAACTATTCAGATTAGTTTCATGTACATTGCTTGGGAATATTCCCTTCAGATAAGTTTACCAATAGTGCGCCAAAAGGAATTTGACTATCACATTTGGAAATAAAATATTTCATTTATTGAAATAAAATTTTATGTATGGAATTTTGTTTAATATAACATTAACATGATTTTTTTGGTAAAGCTGTCTAAAGGGTGAAGGAAATGCTTGAAAGAGTTTCTGGTTTATGCCTTTGCTTTTAGTGGGATGATATAAACTGCTTTTGTTAGTTAAACAACAATGGTGGGAAGAGGCCAAGCACTAGGAGATTAATTTAAAAACTAGCGCAGAAGAATTAGTCACAGGAGAGCAACTTCAGGGTGCCTGGCACATATCAGCATTTTATTTCATTGTAACCAAAATATTGCACATAGATTCATAAAACACATTTTTGGGTTTTGTTTTAAGTTTTATGGCTCATTCTTTCTTTTAAAACCTGCGGTAGGTCAGAATTAGTGGTAACAATTTCCTTTGCTAATGACTTCAAACAGACTCTTTTAAACTCGAATAGATGCCTTTTTTAAAAAGGGCTGGAGGGTCTTCTAGAAGTATCAAGATAAAACATGAAATTACACTTCTAAATTATGTATCTACATTTGTATTAAAAATTGCAACAAGCCTGAACAGAATTATTTTTAAACTATGAAATATATTTAGTGTTCATAGGCAAGACATTATGTATTTATATGGAGACAGACCTTGTACAATGATGCTAACATTCATCTGAATGTTAATATGTAAGATTATAAAGAAATGCAGTAATTACAAGAGTGTAACAGAAACTTATCATCTTATCAAAACCAAAATCAGCTTGTTTTTGTTTTTTAATATTTATTATTGTTCATGTTTTCCTAGTCAATCTTTCTCCCTTTTGAGAGAGAGGAAAAAAACATCACAATTCATTCTTTTCAGGAGGATTTTGTAGTTGTGTAATCTGTTTACTTGCTTTCTGTATTTTAAAGTGTCCAGCAGGGCAATAGAAGGATTTGTCAGTGTTCTTGGCATAAATTTCATGATTATGTGTATAGGGGACATAGCTCTGTGTAAGGCATTTGTATCCTTGGATAGCTTGAAGGCATTTTCATACTATGAAATTATCTTACTGGAGATCTTATATCCACTTATGTCACAGTTTAAAGTAAAATGTAGAGAGGCTAGGGGTCTATTTTCTTATTTTATTTTTAGTATTTAGAGCATCTGATCATTATTCATGAGGTTCAGGGTATGTGCCAATAAATTCCATGGGCCTTATAGGCCAGAGAAATATCAAGTGACTGTGTCCTACAGAGATGAAGGACTTGTTACATTGCACAGTTTCAGGCTGTGATTCCATGACTGTTAATACAAAATCTTCGCTGATGCACACAGTGATGGCAATGTGATCTGAATCAGGCACAGGCGTACAGTTGCATTTCAGTTGAGTGAGCCAACATGTTTATTTCAATGTTTATGTCATCTTTATGCTTTTAGATATTCCTTAAAAGCATGCAAACATCCCCAAAAGAGTGAGTCTGTACCAGACTGGTAAGTTGTGTTGTGTGGCTGCAGCAATTTTGAGCTAGTAGTAGAAGTACATGAAGTGGAGATTCTTGTTTGGTCCATGACTACTTAAGAGGGAAATAGATACCCGCAAAGGTGACCCAATTAATGGACATCTTGCTCATCACTGTTTAGATGTGAGTGTGGACATAAGTGCTTTTATTTATCTTCCATGATAGAGCAGACACACCATTTTGACTAAATCTGACTTGTTACCAGCAACACTTGTGCTAGCTCAGCAAAATGCCAAGAAACTTGATTTCAAAGCTAATAAAGAGAGACCCACTCTGATAAATCCCTTTTGAGAGGAGGTGGGAGTGGGCAACTGCAAACAGCTTGATTCAAGTGAGCCATTAATAGAAATCAAAATAAATATTTTTCTTTTAGTGAGGAGAGACTCTTGGTGTGATAGGTGTACTTTGGCAATGAAAATGCTGTATTTGAAGTATTCTAGTCTCCTTTTTTTTTTTTTCCTTCCAAATGGCAGCTTCACATTTCATCAAGGTTGCATCAACATTTCATCTTTCTGAGAAAGATTAATAGTGTGCCATAAACTTTCATGTGTGTCTGCACCTATCTGTGGAGCCTTTAAAGCCTCATCTGCTCAGCAGGAATTTTTTTTATTTTTTTTTTTCCTTAAAACCCAACAAAAACAACAGTGAGGGTTTGCCCCAATGACCTCAGGCAGTCTCTTTCCAGAGTCATAGCAGCTTGTTTTCTGTGTGGATGTAACACTGTGCTTCAGAGGCAGCTGCTTTTTCATTACTTCGGTACTGTTTGTGAAGGGAGGACCTAGGTAAGGATAAGGTATTCAGTGAATTTTTTCAAAAGCAGCCACTAATAATCAAAAAGTCTTTGCTTACTGAAGACAGCCACATGCTATAAGAGGAGGTGAGGCAGGCCATCAGTGGATCCATCCCTGCACTGTTGGGTTATTTTAGTCTAAACAGAAATCAAATGCACCTTCCTTTGTTTGTTGTACCCTTCATTTCTTCCATAGGGTTTTCTAGTTAGTGGTGACTAACTAGATTTACTTCTCCATTTTCCAAGCACTGAAATGTCAACGGACTCTTCTCTTGCTGTAGGTGTTAACACATGGAAATACTGGGTTTACTTTGTATCTATCTATAGCATATTAGCTTCTGGTATGTGCACAAAGATGGGCTGTGCTCATCGTCACGTACTGTTTACATAGGTCCTCTGGAACTTTGTTTATTGATATGACTTTTGATTCATCTGTAGAACATTTACATGTATTTTTTTACCTCTTTTTTGCCAGTGTCATTTTTCTGAATCACCTTTGTAAAGGAGTGTAAATTTTTTTTGTGTGTTCTGGATAGCTCAGCACATGCCGGGTTTTATTTAAATACATTTTCTGTCAGACATTTTGTGCAAGTGCCATCCTCGGGCAGCTTGTTTTAAGACAGAAGCCCTCTGATGCAGGGAAACTACCATAGCACCTATGAGAAAGTCATGTCTAGTAGGTTCATACCTCTTATTTTAGAAGTTCATCTCTTGTTTTCAAGCATAGCACATATCCCACCCTATCATAGAATTTCAAAGCATCCTTTGAACAAAAGACATGCAGAACTAGTGTTAGGGATTTTTTTTACATTTTTTATTTTTATTATTATTATTAAGCTCATTATTACTGATGAGGGCCCCTGGAACCTTTACTGCTCTTCATTTACCCTTTAAGCCCAGAATGAATAAAATTATAACCTGTGATGGGCAGGACATTTGTACTTCTTTGCCAAATGTTTTTACAAGAATAGTATGGTAATTAGTCCAACTGCACTACCCTAGCTCTTCGAATCTTCCTATCTCTGCAGCATCTCAAACCTTGATTTCTGAACTTCTTTCTTCAGATAAGAAAAAAATCTTAGACATTAGCAGGTAGCTTGGATGTGGTGAGGATTTCTGCCTCATCATGGGCATAATGATGTGTTTACCATCCCATGCTTTTGAGACCCAGCTCATGTTTGTTTGTGTCCCACAAAGGCCCACAGACTCACAGCACACAGATATAGCAAAGCAGGGACAGAGCAGAACTGCATCAAAGGCCTTTTTGTGAAAATATGGACAATGCTATTAAACTAACCTTGTGTTAACCTGCTGAAGAACAGAGGACAAGAATTCTGCATGCCAAAATATAGAGAGATGTGTGAATGGGAAAACTTGTACAAAAGTAGACAGACTGAATGAAACTATTTATCTTTAAGCCACACAAGTCACGGTAATTAAATTAGGGCAGGCTGGCTATAAAGCTACAAAAAGCAGGCTGTAACTAATTTAGAAAGAGACAGAGAAGACCTGAAAAGAACACAGATTGACAGCTCCCTATTTTTTTTTTTTAATCTAATCAAGGCAACAGAACTTAGGAAGAAAAGAGAAAAACATACCAAACTATGTTGATTTATCAAGATTTTCTCTCAAACCATTAGGATAGACAAAAGCACATAGTCACATTTTTGTGTGAAGGTTTTCACATTGTTATTAGTGCTAACTGAGGGTTATGTGTCTTCAGATTTTACCCCTGAGAAAAACAGAATAATGGAATGTAATAGAATGCCTTAAAGTTCAAAATACAGTAGGAAGTAGAACAAAGAATAAAGCTGATCTCAGCTTTATTATTTCAGTATCATTTAACTGAATCATCCTGAGCATCTGTGTCATCTGCTGCTCTATGAAGAGAAATTCTAAATCTGTGAAAAGAAGACAATTAGACTTTTATTTAAACCATTTATTTCTTCATAAAACCCACCTGCCAGTTGGGAAAACACCAAAAAAAACCCAAACCAACAAAAAAACCCCCACCTTTTTGAAAATGATTTGAAATATTAATTCTGAATTTGAATGTGTCAGCTTATATACAGTGTGGGAACTAGCATCCTTGGAAGTTAAGAAGGGAAAGAGTGGGAGTTTATTTACAGGTGTGGATCCAGGCTCATTATAATAGTTTTCCTTCTCCAAGTGATTAGAAAAATTAGCATTCTGGGGCTGTCTGAAAGGTGAAGAGAACTGTGTGAAGAAAATGGGGGAAGGGAATAGACAAAAAGCCCAGCTTGGTTTATGTTGGTGTTTAATAGCAAACAACACTTTCCCACCATGCTTCTCTTTCATGCATGTTTTAGTTCTAAGTAACTTCTAAAGGATTTCAAGCAGCAAATGATGCTCAGCCACTACATTCATCTGAAATAAGATACGAACTTTGCCCTGTGAAGAAAATATTTGAGTTTCTCAATACAATTAAGGGGTTGCAAATTCTCTGTGAAAATGGAAATTCTCTCCTATTTCTACCAGTAGGTCCCTGAGGGTGAAATTTTGACCCTGGCAAAGTCAATAGAACCTTCACTTTCTTTCATTAAGAGTCATCCCTCATCCCATCTTGCACTTGCAACAATGAAATGTGGATAGTAAAGGAGAAACAGTCTCATTGGGGTATTCACATTAACTAAAATCTTTGCCAGGCAATGAGAGAAGAGGGAGAGAGAAAAACTTTGGGAGATGACAAGGAAAGATACACAAAAATACATGAAGTCAGAAAGTGGGAGCGGGCAAGGGAAAAGCAACATCAAGCATTTGTCCTTGCAGAACCTTACCATGGGTTTGACCTAATATCTTGCAGGTCGAGACAGAAGGAAGAGAAATCATTTGAATAGAGCTCTAAGAGGGGGAGCAGACTGTTCACTGCAGGAAAATGTAGTACAGACAACATAAGCACTCAGAGCTGGCTTGTCACTTTTTCAGAGCTGAACTGGCTCCAGTAAGCAGGGTTTATTTCTGTTTGAGATAAGAGGAAGCTCTCACACTTCAACTTGAACAGTACTCACAGCTTCTTGTCAATTGAAAGACGTAATTTTAGCAAGAAGTTGCAAACCTGATTAACAGAACCTCAGAGCATTGGCCTAGAATTTGTCTTAAAGCCACATACGATTGTCATAAGCTCACAAGGAAGCTAGGCCACCATTTTCAGAAATGTATGTCTGATATTCTGTTTTAACCCATTACTTGAGATCTTACTGAAATAATCTGTGTACATAATGTTTAGTGAATACAGAGGAGCTCCGAATATATTGGAAACTGCCAGTGGAGATGGGCTGAGGCACCAAGAGCAAGCTGTTACCAGGTGCATAGTCCTGCTGAAAATTACTAGCCGGAGAGTAATATAGAACCAAATTTTCAAAGATAAACCA
Organism: Coracopsis vasa; assembly: GCA_026283785.1. Classification (NCBI taxonomy): domain Eukaryota; kingdom Metazoa; phylum Chordata; class Aves; order Psittaciformes; family Psittacidae; genus Coracopsis; species Coracopsis vasa. Next base: position 8,727 of record JANHGB010057583.1, read on the forward strand.
CACAACCAGGTCTGAAAGCCAGGATTTCGGTACAACAATTTATTGCTCTATGCAGAGTTCACATGCAGTCAACATGAGCCAAGGGACTGAATTAAACTTGCTCAAGTGTGACAGGTTGGCTTTTACTTCATTTATTGCTTATAGGTAAAAGGGGACCTGCCAACCTACTATAGATTCTGGATCTACAGGATTTGGACCATAATATCTTGTTTTATTGTGCTTCTTTTGAAAGACTCCTATTTAACTAGAAGCTGTAGTTTCTATTATTTTTTCTATTTTATACTTAAGATAAATTGGAGATGGAACAGAGCAGTGAAAGAGCAACAGCCTTTAGAAGCACTCTCTAAAATTAGAGTTTGTGAAATATTTTCCAAACATATGCATGAACAGTGCTACATCAACCTTCCGGCTGTCTTGTTAAAAAGAGCGTCCTTTAATCTAAACCATGTTCTTTGGGATTTCTTAATGTAATTAATTCTTCATCTTCTTTTCATACTTCGCTAGTGAGAAACTTGACTAGTGATCATTACCTCTGAGTCCTTTCCACTAACTGCTTTTTTTCAGTTTTGGCAGGATGCTGTACGTTTTCATTGCATAGATTTCTCTTCAAACAAAGGAAAATTATGAAATTGTCAGATCAGATTTCATATATTACTCTTGGCATTGCACTCACTAGACCTGGTACACAGTGAATTTTGAAAGGCTCTGGTCTTTTATAACCATTTCCATTCTTACACATACATTTTAAAGGTCCTTATCTGCAGTAACTGGGAATATGATTATTAAAGCTGAGGTAATCTGGCTATTTTCTTTCTGCAAAGATATATAGAGTGATGCATTACATCATAAATCATTTCCAATCTTTCATTACCATTTCTGCTATACTTCTTATTGTTTTAAGACTGAATTTCTTTCACCTTTTTTTTGCCTGCTAGAGATATATAATGCTTTACAACTTAAAATCAAAGTAAAATCAAAGCTTAGATGTAAGAGTAGATAAATCCAGCTTGTTATATTTTCAGCACCTTTGTTTTTTAAATCAAATTCACGCTTTTTATTATGTTTTTCACTTTGTGATTTATAAACATGTTCTTTTATCTCTATGCATCTTTGATTTAGTAATTCTATGTGCTTACATAAATGGCAAGATGTTTTAAACTGTTTAAAAAAAAAGGTATTAAATTTTTCTGTATCTCTGATACACAAGGTGGGGTAAAATTAGTGAGCTTTGTGACTGCTCTTCTTGAAGGGTAGAATTAGGGTTACTCAGGTACCACTCAGAAAATGTGCCATAGGAATGAACACAGTGAATAGTTTCAGAGTGGTTAGCTCCTCCTAGGTCTTACAGTACCATAACATAGAGACATCAAGGACACAAAACATTGTTTGTCATCCATTAGCACCTCAATTATTAACCATCTTGTTGTTTGGGATGCACTGTGATTTCTCTTCACTATTGTGTTACTCTTCAGTTCAGGGAAATCAACCAAACTGAAGATATGCTTGCCTTTTGAGGCTTAAATAGATGATAAGATCCCTTGACACAAAATCCTTTAAATGTATTTATACAATGATTCCCTTGGCTAACTTAATGGGCCACACAAAGGATTTCCCAGAGCTGAAAGCATGAGCCTTGACAACTACAGTCTAAATTAAATGAGAAGGCTAAGCTTGCTGGAGAACATTAATAGAGAGAAATCCCATGATATTTGTGGGACCGTAACTCAGCAGTTCCTTCAGAGATCAATCACATACGACTTCTTTAGGAAAGAAGTAGTTTTCTGAAACAATTGGCTGAGATGACAGGTTATTCAGATGTCTTTTCTGAATGCAAACAAAACCAAAACCACACTATCTTTAATGCTTATGTTATAAACAACTTGCATCCACTTGAATCCCCTGCCTTCTTTCCTTAACTCATATGAGTGCTTAAATTTAAAAGGGGGAGTTTCTCAGTAAATCTCTCTCAAATTTACGATAGTACTTCACTTCTTATTTGTACAGTTCATGTCATATTTCCAAACCCATTTCTTAATAGCCTTTTCATCCTGTCTAAAAGATTAGTAGCTATCTTAAAAGGATTATTTTTATCCTTTCTGGATTTTTATTTTCTTTTCATTTTTCCTGGTCATCTACTTGGCCATGTAGCCTACAATTTAAGTTTCATCTGCTTTTCTCAGCTCAGATGAAAGGTTAGCTCAGACCTTCCTTGTCTGTGTACCAAATGTTGGTCTCCTATTCCAGTGTTTCTTTTGAGTGATGCTATTATGAGTACTAATCCTGATCTTTTGAAATTTCAGGTAGTACATTCACATAGCATATATAGCATTTTAATGTAGCTACTTTCAGTTATGTTTATTTCTTCATACATCATCCTGAATCAATGACAGTAAATCTGTGAGTTTCCTTCACTTTTTGTTTTCAGCATGATAAGCTTTCCTACCCCTGTTCACTGTTTGTTTTTTTTTTAATCAGATGACTATTGCTTCTCTACATATTGAAATACCATTGTATATTGGTGAGAGTAAGTAGGTGTTATACTTACGAGGTAAAGAGCTTCTCCAACCCATTTTTATAACTGAGGGTATGACTGGGACATGTTGAAAGCAAATTGTTCCCATTCTTGTCTTTGCTGAGAGTCTCTTTCTTATTTCAGAGAAAGTCCAAATTTAGTTCAGCTGTTTTTCCTTGCGCTGGGCATATATGTGTAATGTCTCTGGGAAAAGTCCATTGAAACATTTTTACCTAATGAGGTTGTGGATAATATTGCCTACCCTGGTCTTAAGAACAAGCATAAAGAGGACATTGCCTAGAGATACTCTGCAATTATTATCTAGCTTTATCTTCCTTTCAAAGAAGAAAACAAAAACCTGATTGATATGCCCCTCCAACACTCTCTGAAAAGAAACAATTCTTCAGCCAGACCATTCCGTTCCCTAACAACAAAGCCAAACAAAGAGAACTCAATCATTAATTTTTTGATTCTCAACGAAGTAAGCCTTTAATCTAAGAAATGTTTTAGATTTAGAAAATGTGGTAAATTTTGCTTTTGGCGGCAAATTCCAGAGCACTAACGAAAGGACTGCATGGAAGCAAATGAGTAATATGGCAAGGTTATCTGTGAATGCAGAGGAAAGCAGTGTAAAGAGTGTCTTCATGAATAACAAAGAAAGTGTTTTGGGGGAGGGTTCTGTGTTTAAAAGCACCCTAAGCTTTGTTCTAAGTGGTATGGGGAGAAAATCTGTGAGATCTGCTCAGAGTGGTTCACCTTGTCACCAGGCACATTAGGGAAGCTGCTATGCAGCACCAGGTTCAGTATGGAGATTATTTACACCACTTACATTTATCCTCAGATCAGACCCTTCTAGATCCATTAACTGTCATTTTGTTTCCTCCCATTTTCAAAAGCACTTGAGATGGTCAGAAAATAAAGGGCCTGTTTTACTTCAAATCATTTAGCATGGATATAGCTTTGATTTCCTAACCTTTAGCAAAGCAGGGCAGCACAAACGCATCACAGCATCACTGTGGTACAGCATAAACAACCCCCTGTAGGATGCTGGTAACCCTGACATCTGAAATGCCATTTCCTATTATTGGGACTTTCGTTGTGTTATTTGTGGTAATTTTATTTCCGAGAGTTAAGTAAGATTTTTAAAAAAATCTGAGTGAACTTTTAATTGTGTTTAATTTTTTAACATTTCTTGGAAGTGCTCCACCACAGTTCAGGAAAAGAAGGGAAACATTCACTCACCCAAAGGAAAAGAAAGGTGGCTCACATTAGACTGAACAACAAGGCAAAGGAGGACACGTGGCCAAGCACATGTTGCACTCCAGCTATTCTCAGCTGGAGGGTGGTCCTCTGGAGGCTGGCATAGGTTAGAATCTCCTGGTGATGTCTTACTTTACCCCGGGTTCCTCCTATAGAATTTTAAATTTGGCCTTAGGCAAATAACTTTAGTCATGGCTCCCCTATAAATTAAATAGAACCGATGGGACTTCCTTAACCTAGAGGGGTGAACAGCTATTAATTTGTAAATGCATATGAAGTATTTAGATTGAAGACAGTATAGTGTGTGCAGTACCATAACAGAATTACACACCATCTTATTAACCAAATTAATTGATTAATTACTTACATGAACAGTGGAAGGAAAAAAGTTTTTGTTTGAGTATAGTATCAATTTACTTTGCTATGATGGTTTAAGACATGCTATTACTAGAGGTGGTCTTTAATACAAGTCTCGTAGTATCCTTAAGCCATAACTCTTCGGATGACATTTCCTCTTCCTCTGAGCAGGAATGTTGCAGCAAAGCACAGTTCAGCACCACATGATCCATTAAAGGAGGTTCTATAGCATCCTATAGTAGTGGTGTCTGCCAAAGGTTCCCATGATGACAGATCTTTGGCAGACACAAAAATAACTTGGAAGACTGTGGGAATGCTGATGACTGTACAATGATTTAGAATACTGCCTTAGAAAAATACCTGCATAGTATGGTAGAACCTGTCAGGATGGATAAAACAAAGATTTGCCAGTAACCATGCTGCACAGCTTTCCACACCAGTGAACCTGCTGTTTAACTTAGGCCTCTTATTTCTTCCAAACTGTCATAAAATTTATTGCAGATGAGCACTAGGAAACTACAGGAAAATCCTTCACTGTTCTAACAGCATCTCTGCCTTATGATGCTGTTGCAGTTGCTTTTCTTTTTTTTGTTTCTCCCACAGTAGGAGAGGTTTTCTCCAGCCCAACATAATTTAATCCCTTCTGACAAATTGCAAAGAAAAAAATTTTCAGCCTATCTGTGACAGCCAAGGGATGAAATACCAGAAAGCTGTATATGAACAAGAGAGACTTAAATCACACTTGCAATTGCAGGCACAGTTGCAGCTGCTGTGTGAAGAGCCCTGACACTATTCTCAGCCCCGGTATTATTTTGCTCTGGGGGCTAATGGTAACTAACTGCCCAATATATCGGAGTAAGACAGTTTTGTGTAATTTGGCTTCTCTTGTGCTATGTCACCCAGCAAACCTGGGTGACAGTGTGATTTGGAGCTAACTGAATGCTGGAGCAATAGGGCAGTGTACTGGCACGCTGAGGACTGGGACTTGGGATGTGCCGTGTCCTTTTGTACCACTTGTTGAGCAGAAGGGCATGACAGATCCAGGTTCGAGATCCAGCTGGACATGCTGTACTAATAAATCTCCCTCAGCATAGCATAGACCTGGTGCCTGTAGCTGTACACTTGTACACCATTCATTTGTATCATCCCAAATGTAATGGGTTTACAATTAGGTAGTGGGAGCTGTGGGCTGCAGCTACCCACCATCCATGGGAAGCCTGCCTGTCCCACCCTGCTGGTAGGCCCTGCGGCTGGCAGGAGCTCCAGCTGCCCCTGGGATGTACCGACCTGGAGCATACGTGAAGACAGCCATGGCTGTGTATAAAATACAGTGCTGCTTATTTCTGAGCAGTAAACAAGCAACCCAGGCTCTCCTAGCAGAAAATAGTTAAGCCACGTATTATCTGATGATGCGAAGCAGCAGTTTAGAGATGTGGTCCCAAGGCCCTGAAGTGTTCCTTAGACCCTGACACAGGTAACTGCCTACTTTTAAAGATGACCAGTCTAGACCTTAGTGACTTCAAAAGGCCTACTCCACAGATACAGGATGTGCACTTGAGTAGTTTAATTGCAGAACCATAATACCGTCTAGCCAGAGTTGGGCTGGGACAACATTTTTTTTTCTGCAGGTTGCTAATGTAGTATGTGGACTTACCAAAATTAAATTATCTGTGGGGCTTTTTCCCACTTACTGTAATGTGCTAGTGAATCTTCTGGGGAATTTAATTCTGTGGAATTTGGGATCTTACTCCTCAGCCAGTAGGATCTAAGAACTGAAAGTTACATTTGCGGGAAATACCAGAATTTGTGATGTGGAATTCAGGACATGTGGCATTACAAATACCAGTAATAGATGTCTGTTCAAGCTGTCTTAATTTTTTCCAAATATTTATTCATGTGGCTTGTCTCATCACATATATCACATTTATCGCATTGGTAACAACTGTTCTTTGTCATGAAATGTGTATGAAATTCAAGCTTGTCCTCCATATTGTTGTTTGTGCTTTTTTTAGAAAAAGAATTATTAAGCACTGGAAAAATCCAAAATAGAAAAGAGGACTTCTTAAATGTGGAAAAACCATGACAAGCATGTACAAACAGTTTGAGAAATGTTTGCCATTCTGTGATGAATAGCATAAGAATAAATTACAGCAAACCAAAATCTTATTAAAGGATTTCCAAAAGCATAAAATCTCCTTAATAAGAAGCAAGCAATAGGACAAGTACAAGAGTTAAGTATTAGATTCATTTATACATGCCCTAAATCAAGATTGAATGTGTAGTATTATTTTAATAATTGTATGTATTTTTGTTCATTAAGAGATTACAGATACAAAGAGATAGTCTCTTATCTCTTAAGAGAATGATTTTAGCTTTGTTTTTAAGGTTACAGATCTATATAAGTTTTACATTGACTGTGAAGTGTGCTTTGTACCTTTCTAGGGACAGTAGGTTAAATCTTGAGATAACCACTTCATTCTGGCTGCATACTTAAGTATTTTCCCCCCTTCATATTGTTAAAACTTTATAGAGCCTCAAAACATATCCAGATGGACAGTAACTGTGACTGCCACTTATGAAACCAGTGTAATCTAGCACAATACACAAAGTAGGGTAAGTGTGGAAGGAAAACAAGTTCTGAATAGAGGACCTCCTTGGAATATTGGATCAGCCATCAGACACACCAATTCTGTTTAGACAGGCGTGTTATATACACCCAAATGTTCTGCAAAACAAAGCACACCCCCAACCATTCACCACTGCAGCTGCTAAACACTTCTGCCCAAGGGTGGTCTTCACCCTGCTTTAGGCAGTATTTGTGCCTACATCTTTATTCACAAAATGAAGCATTGATTTCCATAGTTTTTTGGCAAAACTGAGACACATAAACCTTGTTCTTCCTCTCAGAAGAATATTGTATCTTGGCAGTTTTATCTGGGTCTGACCTTTTCAAATATGCAATAGCAAAATATGAACAAATGGATTACTGTACCGTTGTGCTGCCATTCTGTCTCCAGCGGATTGCCCTGCACACCTCCTTCAGCCTGCTTGTGTGAAGCCAGGATTATCATAAATAACATAACCATAGCAGAGAATGTGGTTAGGATAAAACTATTGTTATTTGAAATTATAGTCTTTGTTCACTTGTTATATGATGTCTGCTAAACACACCAAACAGCAATATATAGTGGCTCCTTTGGATTTTTTTGTGCTGGGCACAAAAATAATGCATGCTTTTTTTGCATACAGTATGCATATATTACAACAGGATGATTAGGTAATGGAGCTATGAAATAGGGGAAAAAAAACCCAAACTTAGGCTGATTTACAGCAACTAAATATATGGCGTCATTCCTCACTACAGCTAGAATGAGGTTGCTTAATTCTGCTGAACTTAATTCTGCTACCCATTTCTACTTAGGCATTATCTTCTCAGAGACACATCAAGGGCAGCAAGCATTCTCAATTCTTTCCTTGTTTGTCACATTTCACAAATTTCCACCTTGTAAGTTAACAATTTAAAAAATTGTTTGGAAAATTGTGATTTTAATACATGGTATTTCACCTCCTTTGCTGCCTTTCTCCCTTTCCTTTTAGTTCACTCTGGTTGCATTATATGTTAGAAGCTGTTCAAGTTGCATACCTGCTGCTTGTGGGGAGAGCATGCTTTTAAATATATCCTGCAAAAGGACAGCATTCATCTGGTGGTAGTGCTGTGTTTGATTGCTGTTTTGCAGAGAAGATTGCTTGCCATACATCACTTCTTTTCCAAGAAGTTGGCTAAAGGAGTTAGGATTATTTAATTGTGGGGTTTTTTGTCTTTTTGTATCAGGATTGGAGCTTGGCACATCAAGTTTTTAATTAAGCTGTGGATATTGCTGTGTATTGCTAAGTTAAACAAATGCTGTGTCATTGAGCTACCTCTGACTAATAAGCTTAATTAAAAGTAGGTAAAACATAAATAAGCTTGGAGTCTTTTAACCAGCTGTAATATACCCATGCCACACTATTGAATAAGGAAGCTCTCAGCAAGGCTTTTTTCAGAGGAAAAAAAAGGTTTTGATATTTTTCTTTGTGTTTTCTTGATGTTGCAAACAAAGGTCCAGCCTTTAGTATTTCAGCTCAGCTCCATTTTATATTAGAGGTGACTGAGCCACTTGAACAGTCAGTTGCATGTAAATGTGCTGAAAAAGAACCAGATCATAAACAAAAGCATGCTGGAGCTTCAATAAGGGAAGCACAAGAGCAGAATATTAACCACCAATCCTGCCTAGGTAAAAATTCCTTTTGCTTGGTCATGGCATATAACAAGGTTTCATGCCTCTCTTTTTGGCATGTCTGGTGCTACAGACTCCCCAGGAACCTTATTTTATTCAGACATCTGCTTCTTAATGAGCTGATCTTCAGAGGAGCAGCTATTTACTGATTCATTGCTGGGCTGCACCTTTAGCACATGATTTTTCTTTCACGATGGTTCATGAAACAGAAAACTCACTCTATCAGGCAATTCAAACCACAAGCAGTTGCAAGAATGTTCATGCAGCTGACATGGGATTTCCACACTTAGCTGCAGAAATAAGATAAAAATTGAATAATCCCTTCAAGCATCTTCAATACTTACTAGGGACTCTGGGGCACATTATAAAATATAACATACATTAGAAAATACGCTGTATCACTAAACAATACTGTTTTAAACACCCATATAGAAAATAAGTGATAAAAGTGATTTAAACATGACTATGTCTTCTCCATGCTTTGTGGCTCTATCTATCTACTTCACGTCTTTTAGTTTTTCAGGCTTGGACCTTTGAATAAGCGATCACCATATACAGGCTAATTATTAAAATACATTTCCTTCAGCCATTAATTCTGTGTAAATGCTTGTGGTTGTGGAAATGTTCACAACACTCCTTTAGTGAATTATGGCTGTATGAGGAAGACTGGGAAAGGAAGGAAAGAAGAGACTTTCTGACATGGCTCCTCCCTGTAGTTCACATCTTTCAATTTTTCAAGTCTTGATAACAAGTTCAAATGATTTCTTATCCAGACTGTCTCCTTGAAGGCCAGTTACCTCCTAAATTTATCATGTGGACAAAATAAATAGAAGATTGCTTTATGAGATAGGCATCAACAATTAAGAAATCAAATTTAAAATATTTGTTTTCACTCTATTTTTTCACTAAATTTGCTTCTTGAAGCAAGAAGTAACACAATAGAACTATTGAAGTAGAAGTATTGAACTAGCTAAATATAAAAATGTATGCATGAGACTGTTAACTCTTGGATAAAGTTATTCAGTATTATCACTGACAATCATTATCTCATAGTGTCAGCAGCAAATAGGATATATTTCATTTGGGAATTAGTATTCTTAGCTGGAGGGAATGCTTTTCTAAATGTCATTCAGTCATTAATGAACTTGAGCAGCTAGATTACAGCATTAACTTGCATTTTTGTGTTAGATCTGTTTAGGTGGTACCTACTGATTCCACTAAAGTTGTTTGAATTTATTCACAGTAGTCGGAATTGGAAATGGTCTGTGTAATGAACAGACTCTACTATGCATATCACCATAAAAGGTAAGGTAAGAAAAGCTTGGCTTGACACATATAGGAACAGACTAGTGAAAATAAGACATTTGAATATGCAAATACTGTTCTCTGATAAGATTCTAAATAGTAAAATGTGAATCTGAAGTCATAATTGGTGTCATTTTTCCAGATGAAGAGGAGGCATTTAGGGTTAAGAAAAAGATGGGTTAGTTTAGTCTTCATCATCAAACTACAAAAATCAAAAGAAAAAAAAAATAGAGAGGAAAGACATATTTTCCTGAATCACAGTTACTCAGAAAACCTTCCTGTCCTCTCTTCTCTCTGCTTTGTCCTTTCCTCTCAGGCCCATTTGGACAAACATCAGTCAGGCTTGTTAATTTAGACTTTTCTGCTAATGTTATATTGGTTTCCAGTTTATTTCTGCATAACCTGAAAAATTCTTATTTGCTTCACAAGTTGACCAAAATATTCTTTATTTCCCAGGAGCTTTGCTTCGTTCCCTGAGGGGGCATCAATGTATTGCTACAATGAAGGGCTTGTCAACACTCCCATTATAGACGTCTACTTTTCCAGGATACTGTAACCCAGCTGACTTACTTAATTGCATAGAGCTACAATTCATTTTACAAGATTTCAGGAAAGATGCCTGTTATTTGACATGCTTACATTGAAATAATTTGGCTTTCTTTTTCCTTCTTTTGGAGGAGGGAAGCTCTCAAATTTGATGAGGAAAAAAAAAAAGGCAAATCACAGCAGAGGCAAAACTTGTGAGGTTACTTTTTGTCAAGGTAGCCCTTCATTCCAATCTCTCTGTTGCTTTTCTCAGCTACCAGCTTTTAGACTCAAGTGTCTGTCACTCCTAATGCTTTCCAGGGCAACTTAGTACCCACCTGATTTCTTGGTAATGTCTTTGCTTCTCTCACTTTTAATCCTTCTATAATCTCAAAATTACAAGTGATCAATTTTTTAATGATCTATTAGAACATAAAATATTTACAAACAAGATGTTGAAGAATTTCCACTGCTTCAGCTGGGTACTACACAGTACCCATGTGCCTCCACATGTAACCTCTGTCTCTATGACCAGGTACTTTAGATACCAAATGGATATTAAAATACTTAGCCTTGGGATATCTTCTACCAGTGGCTGGAAAAAGCACATGTTAGCTTCCTGTGAGCAGTGTGAAGTTATCTGCTCCTTCTAGTGAAGGTAAGAAAGGTATCTTCATCCTGTAAGGCCTTCAGAAGTTTTCACTGCATTTGGATTAGGTTCAGATAAAACTCTGTCTTTCTGAGTATTTATGTATGAAAAATCTTTGACCTATTTGAAAGCTGTCAATAATACCTTTTGCCTTTGTTCAATCCAAAGGGATTTTAAAAATTCAGATTGGAGCTGCTGAGGGTGAGTGAAAGTTCACCCCTTACTGGTCATCCAAATTTGCCAAGGCAGTTTTATGAAAGCAGTAAACTGAATGCAGAAACTAAAACTGAGGATGGCTTGATAATGCTCTAAGCCAAAGACAAATCAGAAAAAAAGAGCAGGTGTTGTTACTATAGTTTACACCATATGTAACTTAAATGAAAGGAAACAGGATTGATACAATATATGGGGATGAGGCAGGGCAGACACATGGTGTTGGAGATGTGAGGTCAAACATCAAACTCTTAATTCAAAATTGAAATTCAGGGAATTGTCAAGAAATCCCCATCCACACAGAATAAGTGAAAATGTGATTGTGAGGGACCTGATGATGATCTTAGGGCAAATGCTGCTCTCCTTCAGCCTTCAGGCATCGATTCAGAGATCTTCTGGCTGCACTGGGACTGCTTTGCGTTGCTGTTCAATAGAGCTGGAGCAGAATTTCACCCTGTATCATAACACATTAATCCCCATGGTGGACATATGCATCTGGTTTTGTATTCAGGTTTTTTCTTATGCAGTTCAATCGTTTATTGCTAGTAGCCTCAGGGATATTTAAATAAGTTGAATGCTTCTACCTACAGGATCATAAAAATACAAGAACTAACAAGGGGGTATGAGGTGTTATAGCAAAAGTGATGAGGTGCCTGTATGGGACCTCTGCAAAGTGCTTGACACCCCAAGTACAACAGGCAGAATAACTCTTCCACTAGCATCTCAGGGAAAGTGGAAAAATTAAGCTTTCCCCAACCATCGTTCCTCTGTGCACGTGTACGCAAGAAATCTTGAGGCACCATCTGTGGTGCTCAATGTTCTCAATTCCTGGCTGAAAATACATGGAGATGCACTGCTGGCACACCTGGGACTGTCAGGGATTTAAGCTATTACAGTCAGTAGTATTTATATTATATTAATTGTAGATCAGTCATAAAGACAAACTCTGCCATTAGTTTTGGTTACAGTCTGATTTGGTGTACCCTCGACTGCTATGCAGTATTTATGGAAATTTCTCACCAGTGTGAAGGCATGGACAAATTCTTCACAGCCGTCTTTTGGAAAAGATGGATGTATTAGCCTCTTTTCTTGCCAACGAGATCTTAGGAACTTGGTTTCCAGACTCTTGAAATTTGGCTTGGCCAAGTCTTTTAGCATTGAAATCTCGGTAAGCAGCACTGTGCTGGTTTACTGCTTAATCATTATCCAAACTACCCCACTGGGCTGTTACAAGCAGCAACCCCATCTGGGAAAGCAGATCCAGCATCAGCAGTCACTGCTCCTTGAGTAGAACTGGCAGCAGACAGGCAAACAGGGTTCTGCCTGTATTTCACTTCTTAAAATTAGTCAGAAACCTTTATTCTACATTAAAGCATATTTTCATATTTGCTGACGTTGAATGGAAAATACCAAGTTTGCTCTTCTCAAATCAGTAATCTGGGGGGGGGGGGGAAGTAGAAGAATGAATAAATACTTCATAAGACAAATTTGATATGGATATGTAAGCTGCAATCTCTATGTAGATTTTAAAGTTAGAAGTCTGCTTAAAGGAAAATTTGTTAGCCCCTCCCTTCTGCTTTAACAATTAGAGGAGTATTTTGTAAAGTTTAGATCTGCAATTCAAAAAGCAATTTTGCAGCATCTTCTTCCCACCCCCTCAAGCTTCAGTGTCGAAATCTGGAGAGATTCTTCCACTCTGAGGCTGCATCATTAAAAACAAGTCTGTGTATGCCTGCCTAGGAGATGTGCCTAGCTCCTCACCAGAGCATTCCCTGAGAAAAGATCTCTGAAGAGTTTCACCTGGCAGACCACTTTGAGAAGTATGAGCATTTTTCATAGATCACCTCAAAGTCATAAAAGAAGAAATGCTCTTTGCTAGCAGAAGCATTAGCTGTAACCAAGAAAATTATTTGGAGGCTGCTATGTAGACAATGAGAGGTTTAACATGGTGTGTAAGTGCCTAAGGATGACATAGGAACAGTGGGTCAGCTGGCAGTAAATAAAATAATACATACATACTATCCCATTGTTTCCCAGCTTGCTTAGGGCTTTGTTTCAGAAGTACTGCAATATGAGTAGGGAGTCTCCAGAGGTTTTTACATAGGTGAAGCTTTGTTACATCAACACTAAGTGTTCAGCTCTCATCATGTGCCTGTGATCTGTGAGCAGAGGTTTGTGGACCTTATTTGATAGTTTCTGCTCTAGGAAAGGTAGGGTTTGATACTACCACAATACAAATAATGAATTACAATCATCGTGGGCATCAGTTTGCTTGTTAGAGGTGGAAACAAAATGGAAATGGGAGCATTTCACTTAGCCTTATTTTGGAATTCTGAAAGACTAGATCAGCTATTGGGAAAAATCACATCATCCAAGGTAGAGTTTCTTTTACTATATTTTTAATTATAAATTAAATAAAGTTATAAATTAAAATATAATATTTTTTTAAATAAAAAGCTCATTAGACTTTTAAAGGGATACTTGTAGTAGGAGGACAAGATGGAATATACGACAAACTTTATTACAGCTGTTTCTCAGAGCTCTTTGGTGAATATTGGTTATGGTAGTGTAGTAAAAAATAAACTTCTACTGTGATCAGGTTTTTCATCTCTTCTGAATTATGGTCCTAATCCTCTTGGATGAGCAAGAAGGGTAATGACTTTACACTAGCTCTCACTATTTATTGTATACTAATTTACCCAGCATTTATAAAATCCTTCCATGACTCATGATAAAATTGTATTTATATGTTTTTCTCTGAAGTATCAGGGGAAAATGACATTCACTAGCATGAAACATTTGTTGAATAATAGCAGGTAACTGTAAAAAATAGTAGCCAAAGTTCTGCTGAGAGAAGGGCTTTGCTAGTGCAGATAAATTAATGCTAGGTTTACAAGGAGTTTCCAGTACAGAACTGTGATGAATTTCCTGATTTGATTTGTAAAGATCTATTAATAATAATTAATATTAATTAAACAAAACAAAAAAAAGTAAAATAAAAGGCAATACAAAATACATTAAGATGGAAACATTCGAAAACAATAAATATCTGTAAGTAACTGTTAGCAGTTGTACCTGGCAATACAGGTGCTGAGGGTGCCAGCTTAAAGTAAAAATTATACTTAGAGGCATATTAGCATTGGACCTGCAGGCATTATCCAGGAGGGTGTTCTATATGCAGTAGGTCTGTTACTCAAATCAGTATAGTTGGGCTATCTTGATTAGGACCTGAGTCCTGACCATTGCTTCTGCAAGGCCTCTAAGTGAAATGAAATAGGAATTATGATCAGAAAAGAAGGTCTGTTGGACAGACAATATCAGCACCCCTCTGTGTTTCACCAAACCAAGCGTTTATGACTACCATTGAGACAGATGGACAAAAGCATCAAGGAAAAATGTTGTACCTTCTCCTTTAAGTGATCATAGACATGTCTTAAGAGCACAATATGCCAAGCATTTGTATTATGGTATTTGAAATTGTAGATTGTATTTCCCAAAGATAACGCAACAGTTAATTTTCTGCTGTAGTTATAATACCTTTCTTCTGTATCAATTGTTACTAAGTAAGTCACTATCATTTTTCAAGGGCATAACTTGCAACGAGACAGCAATAACAATTATGTATTGTTTCCAAATAAGATGCCATTTTCCTTTCTGGCAGGCAGCAATGGGGTTTTAATGTGTAACATTTGCTTAATAACACTCACAGATGCTTCCATGACAAATGCAAATGAAGAAAAAAGGAAAACAAACCCAGAGAAAAGGCAGAAAATATAAAGAGCAAGTGAAAGATTCAGCTGCCATCACAACCGTTCCTCTTATGTCCCAGGCTGATTATGCACATTTTGGCTGCATTAGGCATCTCTGGTGAATCTGTGCATAGCAGGGATGTGCTATGTTCTGAGTCCCTGCTTTGCTGAACCGTTACCTCTGTTTTCCACAAACAAAAAAATACTGTGTGCTACTTGGAGGCCCCAGCTTCACGAAGGTCACGGCATTTTGGCATTTGTATTCTCTTGAGGCAATGTAGCTCAGCAGGACAGATTTTTCTGCTGATTACACATGGCTGCTGTGTCTCCAAGGTCTGCCTACACTTTTTAGTTAATAGAGTGTGTGAATTGCAGCAGACATTTCTTCCTTTGGAACAAGAGATAACATCTATAACCTTTCACTGATTAACTGTGTGGTAAACTGAAAAAAAGTAGCATTCTCATCTTAAAGACAAAAGAAACAAAAGGAAACCTCACTTTGCATATCTGGTGAGTGGCAATAGGCACTTCTTTTCCTGAATAGACACAAACCATGAGAATTTGTCAGCACTGCTTCAGTGCTGGTCCCAAGGAGAAGGAGACAGGTGACTGTGAGGCCCTCAGCCTAAGTGGCTGGATGAAATCCAGGGCCTTCGTGTATTCTATGTTACAAAGAAAAATTGGTATTGCCGCCATTTATCTTTGAAGTGATCTTGCTTACCTACAAAGGTCCTATTCTGCAGGCCCAGGAGGATTCAAGCCACAAGAGATGGTTCCATTCATACAACTCTAGATCAGGGTCTGCCAGAACTCAGCTCACCATTCGTGTTCCCCTCAGCTTCCCGCACTTGCTCCATCTCCAGTCTGTTTGGACTGTTTCCTCACTCTCAGCTTTTCTGCTCTTGTTTCTTCCTTTATGCAGACAACAAGTCTCCAGACAACAGACAAATGGGTCATGACTAGTACAGCTCTGTGCCTTTGTTTTGGATGGTAAAATCTGTCTGTACATGGAATAGTGAAATATCAGAGTGTTACAAGAAGCAGGTTCAGTGAGTTTTCGCTCATCGGATCCCAAAGCCTTTAATCTGAATGACCATTTATGCAATCCCTATTTACTAGTCATAGCAGGTCCAGGAATTACTGCAGAAAAAAATACTGTTTCCTAAATTTAGATACACTGCAAAAATCTGCAACTTCAATTTGTATTATAATGTGATACCACCACAGTATAATTTTTAATTAAAAATTGTATCTCTCCATAACATCTGCAGCTCTTTCACATGGCTGTCATCCAAAACCAAGGCAATAATGTGAGCTAATCTCCATGGAGAATGGGACATTGCATCCTGACCTTGGTATACAGGCAGGGTTTTTTTTCAGTCATTGCAGGACATTGTTCCCCAGACAGGTGCAGATCAGGAGATCCTTCCTCATGAAAACTATGAAACTCAGAAGCTATGAACAAACTCCCTAGGATAACAGCAAAATAAAACATAACAAAGAAATGAATCTATTTCTTATTCTGGAGCAAGTCTAGTTGTATTTTTCTCTTCTGACAGCAAGTGAGAGAAATGCTTTTGGTTTGTGCTTTGTTTCCTACTTATATGTATTGGAGACAAATATTAGGGATAAGTGTAAAAGCAAAAGAAGACTTCTTTTTTCCTTAAAGCAGAAATATCCAGTAATAACCACATTTTAGTTCATAGCAATGTTGTGAAAAATGATGTGCTTGTATGCCTGAGGAATTTTTAAGGGATTATGTGTTGAGGATGGACAGGAAAATATCACCCAGAGTCAGTGGTGTCCTCTGATGGCTTGCTGTTCAATTAGCCTGTAAAATTCCCATTAGTTTAAATGGAGGCAGTATTTCAGGCTATGCAGATCATACCTACTTGAGAAATACACATACATTTTGATACAGGACAAGCATACGTTCAGTGTGCCTTCCCATATACAGTGCTCTTGCTACATTACACATGCCTGAGCAAAATCTAGTGTCACGTACAATCTCTGCACTGTTACAGCCAGTTCATGCTGCCTCCTCAGTCATTTCTTTCCTGAGGTTTTGCTTGACGCTGTTTTAATTCTTCACACTGTGGGACTTCATCACTCACTTGCCTTGGGAGATCATTCCACAGTTTAGTAGATATTACTGTAGCATTTTTTACCTCTGACATTTATCTTAAGTTTTACTTTCCTTAATTTAATTGTCTCTTACAAATCGTCAGTGTTTGTTTTGGGTTTTCCTCCATGGGTATTAAGGTGTTCCTTTTTTATTACAGATAGATAGAGTCAAACTATTAGTAACTAGAAAACAATGTTATTCCTTAGCTCCTTATCTTGAGCAGATATAGGTAATCTGGAAAAAAATGGTGGGAGTCAAATAAAGGACTCAAGGAGTGTGATAGCTTATTGATTTGCTGTCCAAAAAAGTTTGTACATTTTTTTTGTTGGAAGAGTCATTCCTATACAGGCTGGGCTATGAACTCTGCAGCTTTTCCCTGTTGTCACCTGCTTAAATCTAAGTCTGTGAGTAGTCATGTCTATTGAAGTGTTTGTGGGTTGGCTGTCTTCTTCTGGACTGGAATCGAAGTTATGAACGTTATGGACCCAAATTGATCTTGATGAACTTGCAGTCCATGGAAGGTAGGGAGAAATGCAATTATAAAAAAAAAAAAAAATAAAAAATGTTTTGTGGTTATGTAAAATCTGTCATTGACTATTTAATGTAAAATTACCACTGAAGGAATAGGTGCTCAAATGAGAAAATGTGGTGTAGTTGGAAGCTTCTATAAGACAGCTGGTGGAGCTGTCTAAAAGCTCTCTAAAATACATTAGAATGTGCACAAAAAATAATTTTAATATTACTCTGTGGGTGGTTTTTTTGACTGCTTTTTAAACTTTGTACTAGCTATTTTTCTGTTTGTACCTTCACTCATTATTCATTTCACTGCTCATTTACTCACTGGGACAAAAATCGATTAAGTTGAGACAGACAGTAAAGATGTGTACTTCTGTGACTAGAAACCAAGCTAATTCACCTCTTGAGGTTAGCAACTCACTGCACCATCTTAAACTAGAGATATATTTACCTTTACATCTTGGCTTTTGAAAAGCAAGGAGAGAAACACGTAAGCCCAGAGCGCCAAACATAAAACTGAAAATCCACAGGTGTCTCATACTAGCAGGGCAATACTCTCACAGTGTAGTCCCTGGCGAGGAACAGCCCATACCCATGAAGATGCATTCATAAATAGCTCATTACTTGGCAGTCCTGTACAGAGGAAATGCTGTCACCTGAAGAAATAAAGGAGATGATACCTTGCCATAGGCTGTGGAAACTTTTCTTTTCACAGAGGCCAACTGATACCAGTATCATCTAGCAGCAGGGGGGAAAAGCACATAGGCTCAGAGGCAGGAAGAGCAGTGGCCTCTGATTGTGATTTACCTCTCAGGGCACTCTGGCCATATGCTGCAACATACCTTAATCCATTATTTCTTCAGTGGGGCAAGCATTTTATCCTCTTCATAGCTTCTGTACAGCATGAATTAGTGAGACAGATACACTCTAGTAACATATATCCCAGCTCCCATCCGCTGTTTGCCAAAACTGGCTTTATCTGCAGAGCAAAAAGAGCATAGAGTGAAAGACAGAAATCTCATGTGTGAAATTTTGATAACTACAAAGTGATTCTCTCTGGCTGCCTCTGTGCATTATGTCAGCCTAGCTATTCCCCTCAGCATCATACTTATTGTACATGCTACTTCTACTAGTTTTTTAACTAGTAGTACAGCTAATACCCTTAGTTTCTTAATATTTTGACTGCTTCTTACAGTTCATTAATCCTATTTGCTTTATAGTGAGGATCTCTAACCAGCTTAATTTGTCCTCTTCATTATTTTGAAAAAACTTTAAAAGGCAACTCAGAAACTTCTCCATCTGCCTTTTTCCAAGTGTATTTCACTATTACAGTGGCTATTATATTGAGTTAGCATCATCCTCTTTTCTACAAGGTATGAGAGATTTCGTTCATCGCAAATCTTTATAATAGTCTAAATCTCTTGAATAGATTGGCAGTACACTTCATTACTAATAAGCCTGCATTTCAAAGCTGCCAAAGGCTTCACACAACTACCAGTCTGGTGTGGCTCCGGATTTGCATTTTCAGACTCATTCAGTCTTTGCTGAATACCAACTGCACAGGCACATGCAGTAAATAACTTCACAATTACTAGGTTTTGTTCTTTCATTTACCCACCATTTTTTCTGCTTTTCTTTCCTTTGACTTCAACCTCTGACCCAGGGATGAATGGTTATTTTGCATCAATACCTACTAGCATTATATAAGGTATCCTGTTTACGTCAGGGGGAGGTATAATCAGTTGGTGGGGTTCTCATGCTCTCCTTTACTGATGTCAAAATATATCCAGTGTAAGTAACCCAAGTTTAACATTGTTATTCCTTATTCTCAGCACAACAAATGAGATGAAAATCTGCTCCGGTGAGTACACACTCAGAGTAAGATAGACAGTTGATTATTATCTGCATCTGAAACAGCTTAGACTGCCTTAGCCTCCTTATTTTCTACTTCTGTGCTATCAAAAAATTTCACTGGTAGATGATACAGAGCCTCAGTGGAATTGTCAGGTGTAAAATGTTTCAAACAATGCCCCAAAACTTTAAACAATTGACTTATTTGTGGCACATGATATGGAATTAAATACTGGTATTGTAGTTCACCATCAAGTCCACAAGAGGTTAATAGAGAAGTCTGCTTGCTGTTTGTTTTTCTGTGATAAAAAGCTATTAAAGTACATTAGTTCCTAATCAATTCACAGTTTATCTCTGAATGTTCCCCAGTGGTGTTCCCAGTAGCAATGTGGGAAGGAGTGAAATGGTCACATGGATTTTGGAACAAATCCTTCTCGTACAAGATAGTAATTGACAATATGTACATTTATTTACTTTTGCTGTAATTACTACATCTGCTTCATTGACAGTAATTAATTAGCCTCATTTAATTAAATGTTCTCTGAGGAAGGTAGTGTTGACATTTTGCAGCTGGTACTTGAGAAGGCAGCTGTGGAAGGCAAAGTTCTTAACAGCATACCTGGTTTGAAGTCCTCCAGCTCCCAATCCACCTGCCAGTGCCCGTGGGCTATGTTGGGCCACGCAGCTGAAACACGTCGGACCTGAGCCTTCATTCTTTCCAAAACTGCCAAAAAATTTTGAAATGGAGAAATAACAATCCAAAATCTGAGCTGAGTCTAAACAAACTCCAAACCCAGAAATAGATGCATAGATAGCATACTGTGAGTTTCCTTTTAGTGCTTTCAGTGAGACCTCCTCCTCTATTTATTTCCTCATTTAGAATTATTTAACTTCCTTGGGTCAAACTCAGATGCGATGGACAGATCTGTTGTTCTGGATCAACTTAATATCAGCCCCACATGTGTGACTTGCTGTGTGTCATAATTGCTGTGTGTGGCTGCACGTCTTGTTTTACACAGATGGGCAGTCATGCATACAAATGCTCCTATAATTTAACCCAGAGTTGTTGAACTGTTTATACAGGCAATTTTCCATCTATTCCTAACACTCCACATCCTACAGAGGTGTTTTCTCTTGTTCCCTAAATAATATTCTTCATCAATTAAAATTAGGTAAAACAGTGATATCTTTGAGAGCTGGAGATTCTTCATTTCCTAAAAGGCTCTTTGTGGTTAGGGGTAAAAAAAGTCTGGTATTTTCCACAGGGCTATGTCACCTACAAATGTCTTGTCAAAATGGTGTATGTTTACCACCTCTCATCAACTCTCTCACTTGAGTTTGAAAATTTTCCAACAGCCATTAAAAAAAACCAAAACAAAACCCTGCACATTTCTCCCTGAAAGCTGTTTTTAAAAACACTTTCTTTAAAGAAAAATTCTTCTTATAATTTCATAGCTTAGACATTCTGCTCCCTGTCTAGCTTTACTGGTTTCAGCACCATTACACTAAGAATGAATGCAACTTTGCTCAATTGTTTTCAGTGGCATCATGTTGCATGCATTTACTATATCCTTGGCAACAGCAAGGCTGCCCTGTGGCCATTTAAGAAGAAAGAAATGAAGTGAATCAGAATAAGCCATTAGTCCCTGCAATAATGAAGAAGAAGAAAAGAAAGGAAGAAAGGAACAGCCACCAAGTGGGGTCTGAGAAGATTAGGCACTGGTTTGAAAACAACACTGCAATGAACTGAAACCTAAAAGATTATTTGTCTACTTTCTAGCTGCACCAGTAGTCATTTCTCTGCTAATTACCTTCCCTTTTGTGAAGTGGGTGCCATTAGCTGTATCATAACAGTAGAGCTGCTGTACCCGTGACAGTCCAAGGGTGTACATGAGGCAAAGCTTGCATAATGTCTGTGTTTGGAATACGTGCCATGGGGTCAGCCACCAGGGAGATTTTAGGAATGAGTCTCAATGCCTGAGTTTATTTTATTTTGCTTGCAAACATCTGAGCTCTTGGATAAGCAAAACCCCCCAATACTGCATGTCATTCTCTTTAGGGCTTAACATAAAAATCCTATCAGTGGTTTATAGACAGCAGTGTGATAGTTATCCCAGATTCAAATGCTTTCCCGCTACTCATCCAGATGGAAAGGCTCTCCAAACAGAAGCCTAGTACAGTGCAGTTATGTGTGAGTTTGCTTCCAGCCACTTCAGCTTGTAGATATTTGGCTTACCTTTTGCTGTTGGTAAATCTGTCCTTGAAGGGCATAACTAGAGGATTATCAGAAATGCAAAATAACTTCTCTTGCTGTCCTCTTTCACTTCATCTTTCCTGGAAAGCAGGTTATCAGCAAACACTTGTCAACATTTGATTGCTGTAATGCAGGTAATTACAAGAAATAAATCTTTGCTTTTTTTGAATGTTTTCTGTCTCAGCCTGTTCCCAGGGTGCTGCTTCCACTTGAAATTGTTTTTCCACTGCTGTTACCTGAAGACCACGGATTATAACAAAAAGGGCTGATTATGTAGAAACAAAGTGACATTTGGCTTTCAAAGCAAAATATGCTCACCACAAATCCCAGCTGGGGCCTGAGCCAGCAGCTAGATTGTGGAGCAAGAGGAACGCCTTTGTGGATGTGGAGTGGAAATGCGTGCTGCCAAGCAGGGCAGCCTACCCAGAGTGCAGCTCTGTTTGAGTTCCTTATTCACGGGAATGGGCGAGTCTCTTTGCATGAGTTTTGCAATTGCTTTTGTGCATCATTTACTTCTAGATAGAAGGGGCACAGATGATAGGGAGCACTATACAGCAGAATATGTGTGGCTTTAATAGAAACAGGCTGGAGCCAAGTATTTCCCTGCAAAAGACTTTAAATGTGTAAGCCATGCTCCTCTGCAGTGCTGAATAACTTGTAGCCCTGGAAAAACAAGAGTTTTGCTAAGGGTTTGAATTTTATGCGTTAGCTTTCTGTCTCATAGGTCATATTTACATATATATATATAAATGGACATATGATTAAGTGGATTCTTTTTCTTTCTGCATTCTCTGAATGCAGGCATGCTGTTGATATCCACAAACTAATTTTTACACCATGGCAGAGGGAGCTGTTTTCACTCCTTTGCCTTATAATCCAGTTTAGGACTTCCACGGATAATTTCAATAGAAACTTACTCAAAAAAAAATTGGTAACACATAACCAGGAAAAGGATTCAACTCACCTAAGTTTATGTGTCTAAAAGTTGGTCATTGAGTCTAAGTTGCTTGTTTTAGCTTTATCTATAGTGAATTTGGAAACACAGATATTTCTCCACAGGGCAAAAGTTCCCTCCAGGGCATGGCTGTCACATGAGGAGGCCACCAGAGGCACCTAATTTTCTGCCTCTGCTGGTAAAGGACAAATAGTCAGTCACTGACTCTTAATCAGCTGAAGCTGTGCATTTCCCTTTATTATGATCTTAACCACTGAATCACTACAGCATTTTCATCGGATGTTTTATTGGGTAATTTTGTGAAACTCATTCCCCATCTTATTATAAAGTGGTGTAAAAAAGTATAAAACTGCTCCCTTTTACATGATAAGGCTTTAATTATAATTTTGAACTCATCAGTAACACAAACTGTAATTTCAGAAAGGCTGCTATTATTGTTAAATTAGAAAGTCAAAAGTCAGTTTGGGATAGAAGAGTTTGGTTTTTAGTATTGCTTACTACTAGGATGAAGACGTGGCTTTGATAAATTGGGAACACACCCAAACTACAAATCCAAGTTCTTGTTAACTTCCTGTCCTGGGTTCAGCAGTAGCAGTCATTTTTCTCCTTCTTAGTAGCTGGTGCAGTGCTGTGGTTTTGACTTTCGGCC
>JANHGB010057587.1:6091-33977 GCA_026283785.1 Coracopsis vasa
GAACTATAAGGGAGAAAAAAACCCATCCAGTCCATCATCTGGAACAACGACACGAGAGCACGTCAGGCCAAACATTTGCTGTAAAGCACCCACTGCCTGTCAAGAAGTCCCCAGGGTGCTAGATCAGGTGTCTACACTGGAAACATGCAAGATTCAGTGAAAGGAATCTCTGACAGATCAGCTGGGAAATATATATCCTCGACATTAGGGTTGATCTGGATGTCCTAGAAACTCAGACTGGCTTGCTAAAGTCAGCTCAGAATCATAGAATCAGAGAAGCATAGAAGCATAGAATTATAGAACTATAGAACAGTTTGGGCTGCAAGGAACCTTTAAAGGTCATCTAGTACGACACCCCCTACAGTGAGTAGGGACATCTTCAACTAGATCATGTTGCTCAGAGCCTCATCCAACCTGGCTTTGAATTTTTCCAGGGATGGATCATAAACCATCTCTCTGGGCAACCTGTTCTAGTGTTTCATCACCCTCATTGTAAAAAATTACATACTTACATCTAGCTTAAATCTACCTTTTTTCAGTTTAAAACCATTTCCCCTTGTTCTGTTACAACAGGCCCTCCTAAAAAGTTTGTCCCCATCTTTCCTATAGACCCCTTTTAAGAACTGAAAGCCTGCCACCTCATCTCCCTCAAGCATTCTCTTCTCCAGGCAGAACATGGGCTCTCATGAGAGCAGAGCAGAGGGACAGAATAGCCTCCTTCAGCCAGCTGGTCACACTTCTTTTGATGCAGCCCAAGATATGATAGGCATTCTTGTCTGCAAGCGCACATTTTCAGCTCATGTCCAGCTTTTCATCCACCAGTACCCCCAATTCCTTCTTCACAGGGCTTCTCTAAACCCTGCACCCCACAGTCTCTATTGATATCAGGGATTACTCCAGCCTAGGTGCAGGATCTTGCACTTGGCCTTGTTGAACCTTGTTAAGGTTCACATAGGCCCACTGCTAAAGCTTGTCCAGGTGTCAACCAAATCACTCAGCTTGGTTTCATCTGCAAACATGCCAAGGTTGCACTATATCCTACTGTCTATGTCACTGGTGAAGAAATTAAACAACACTGGCCCCAGTATGGACCCCTGAGGTCACTGGACATTGAGCCGTTGATCACTACACTCTGGATGCAACTATCCAACCAGTTCCTCATCCACTGAACTGTCCATCTATCAAATCCATATCTCTCCAGTTTGGAGAGAGGGATGTTGTGGGGGACCATGTCAAAGGCCTTATAGAAGTCCAGGTAGATGACAAATGTAGTTCCTCCTTGTTTCCTTGTCCACTGATATAGTCACTCCATCTTAGAAGGACACTGGGTTGGTCAGGCAAGACTTGCCCTTGGGGAAGCCATGCTGGCTGTCCCAAATCACCTCCCTGTCTTCCATGTGACTTAGCATAACTTCTAGGAGGATCTGTTCCACGATCTTCCCAGGCACAGAGGTGAGGCTGACAAGTCAGTAGCCACAAGGTTCTTCTTTTTACCATTTCTAAAAATGGGTGCAATGTTTCCTTTCTTCCAGTCACCAATGACTTCACCAAAGTGCCATGACTTTTCAAATACGGAGCATGGCTTGGCAACTACATCAGCCAATTCCCTCAGGAATCTGGGATGTGTCTCATCAGGTCCCACAGACTTACATATATTCAGGCTCCTCAGGTGGTCAAGAAAATGATCTCCTCTTACAGTTGGAGGGACTTTACCCCCTCCAGTCCCTGCCTTGTAGTCCATCCACCCAAGGTGTGGGTTGCCAGTGAAGATTAAGGCAAAACAGTTGTTTTAACCTCAGCCTTCTCCTTGTTCATTGTTCCCAGTTTGCTAGTCTTGCTCATCATGGGGGGAACACTTTCTTTGACACTCCTTTTTTGGCTGACATACCCATAGAAGACTTTCTTGGTTTTCTTTGCAACCCTTTCAGAGTTCAGCTTCATCTGTGCTTTGGCCTTCCTGATCCCATCCCTATACAACCAGGCAGCATCCTTATGCTCTTCCCAGGATACCTGTCTCTGCTTCCACTGTCTGTGCATTTCTTTCTTGCCCTTTAGTTTGACCATCAGGCCTCAACTCGGCCATGACAGCCTCTTGCCTTTCTTACCTGACTTCTTACACCTGTGGATCGAGAGCTCTTGCACTCTATGGAAAGCACCCTTAAAGATCTGCCAGCTCCAGTAGTCTCCTGCCTGCTACTGTCTTGTCTATGTCTGATACCTATACTGCACCACAGGGAGTGCAAAGCCTTTTTATTTATATATATTTTTTTGTGTGGTTTTTGTTTGTTTTCCCCTAGTTCTTAGAAAATAAGATCTCAGGAAATAAGAAATCCTTTTACATTTCCTGGTATCCCTTCAACACTGAGGTAAGATGGCCTCTTGCTTGAGACTGTGGGACAGCTCATCATCCACACAAGCCAATAGCCTGTTTCTCTGAGATAATAAAGCCTGAAGACTAATCAAGGAGGAAAAAGCTAAGCACAGGTCATAATGTCCTTCTGTACATGGTTTCTGGGTAGAGGTGGTAATTTGGGTTTTGGCAGTTTGTTGAGCTCAGTATTCACCTGGAGTGAGGTAAAACACACTTCAGTGTTTCAGAGTGATGCAGAGCTGATTCACCCAGAGTGGCTCACCCTCTTAAGGATATTTCTTAGCTGTAGGCTGACCAGAAGTACCAGAGAAACTGCAAAGGTTGTGAGCAATGCTAGTAACTAAAAACCAAATTGTTCAGAACTTATAAAGTCACAATTTTACTCTTCATTTCTACTGGCACAGCTGCTCTTGGGGTGTCCCACCACAGGCAAAATGATCCAGGATAGTTCAGGCACCTGAGCAGCGAGCGCTCTAAGAGGGGCAGAAGGGAAGAACAGCAAATGCAGAGCACTTTGACAGGACTGTATGAGGGACGAACTGCTTGAATAATAAATATGTGAGAAATCTTGATATTGTACATTCCATCTAGCAGGAGGGGAGAAGGGGATTGGAGAATGCTGAGGGTGACAACCTTTTAATCTGTCTTGCAAGCAGCAAGACAGGCATCTGCGTACAGCTTTGCCAAAGCAGGCACAGAGCACCCACCTTGCCAAGTGATTCATTCACAGAACAAGCATAACGTAGCACAAAGAAATTTCTTTATCATACAATTATCTCATTTCCTTCGGGGTTAGATGTTTGGGGTTTTGGGGGGGGGGGTTCCCCTCTTTCTTGTCATAGTTTTTATAACTTTCATATTTCTTAGTTAACTTAAATTAAACTCTCTTTAGGCCTAACAGCTCAGAGAGCCCTTGAACTTGCTAATTCTGCAACTTACTTGTATTTTTTTCTTGGACTTGCTACTTCATTTTCAAAGCCTACAATCCAGAGATTTAAAGTACATTATTCAGGTCATATTTTTTCTACATAAAACGTTGTTCCACCTTTTCCCAGATAACAGCCAGTTTTCCATGGTAGGAAATGAAATAACTTATTTTTAACACTGCTCTGCAACATGAGCAGAACATTTAAGGTAGCAATAATCTGAAAGTTACTTTGATAATCCAGAAAATAAGGAGTGAGAACCATAGTAATTTGGCTATAGATTTTATTTATAAAGTCAGAAATCGACCTGTCCACAAAATCAGTTCAGAACTAATGTTGGGAGTTCACCATTTTTAATTGGATAAGGGAAAATAAAAAAAAAGAAGAGAAAAATCAAAAAAGAAAGAAAAAGTATTAACATCTGGCATAACCCAGTAATTTATTTATATATAAAAGACTGGATGTGATTTTTGTTTTATAGGAACCACATTTGTTTTCTACTGGTAGCACATGTATTGAACAGTTTGCAGCACCAATGACATTAACAAAATCTTGAAAGTCATAAAACTTCTGTTCTGCCTGCTGTTGCTCGCTTATTGTTCTGTCAGAGAGAAGAATGTATTACTCACTTCCCTGTGAAGGAGCAGCAGTTGTTTGCACATGGAAGATTAGCACTGCATTGTATGCTTCCCTGCTGGAGTGCAGAAGGTGTTAATAATCTAACGAGTATGAACAGCTGTTATCTTTATAGTAATTAGCATAATATTTCCTGATTGACTACACTATGCATTCTTTTTTTTTTTTTGATTGAAACTGCTATCAGAGTAATCTATGTATTCATTTTCTGGGATTTTTTCCAATTTTTAGACTGAGAAAGTTCATAAAATGTACATAAAAACCAGAAAAGAGATGAGCTCTGATTTTTAAGTTTCTATGTGTATTGTCTTAATACAGTGTGGATGACAGTACTAAATAGATACACAGAACACCTCGTTAAAGGATGAGAGCTGAAAAAATCATTCTTTGAGCCTTCCACTTACTTGTGAAAACCTAGGTACCAAGTTTGGGAGTGCAGGTTCTCTAGACAGCATCAGAAGAGCATTGAGCAACTTCCCAGATGCTTATATTACCTGGTAGAAGATACTGAAGAGACAAGTGGATTCAGCACTAGACATCCCGGAGGTGTCAAGCAAGATGTCATGTTTCAAGCCCAAGGGGCCCACTTTTGCAGCTCTTATTCTTACAAGAAGTCCGTTTTATTAAATCACTCCATTGCCTCTATTAATGAATTTTAAAATAAAGAAGTAAGAAAAAAACTTGCACTAAAAAGACTTCTTTCTCTTTATTCTCATAAAGAGCATTCATGAAAGGGTTCAATTTGTGCAGGTTGGTTTTCCAGACTTTAATTAAGTGTTAAGTATCTAAGGTGCATCTACACTAACACTTATTTTGGGTCAAGGGAGTGCTTTAGAAGAAAATCTGATAGCCTTGAGGTTCAGTAATCTTCTGGAGAAGATTATCATGGGTCTCATGGGGAAGAGCAAGATTATTATGGGTTGTTTAAAGGAATGGTAAGAAAACACAAAACTCCAGAAGGGATGAAGTTAGGAAAGGGGGTGGATAAAAGGGGATCAGAAGCATACAAAAACATAGACGAGGGAGAATAAAAGGTACCAGTTCCATGCAAACAAATTTTTGGTCAGTACATTCACCTGGCACACCCTGCCTTTGATCACTGCAGTCTGTCATGTGGTCTTACCAAATCCTGTTCTCAACTATTTGTTGTGATACTCTGCTCTTTATTCTGTGTGTATGTATTTGTTTGGTGTATGTGTGATTCCCTAGTGACCATCAAGCTGGACAAGCTGGTGACTAGAAAATGTTTTATTTGAATCAGTGTCTATCTCCTTCTCGACCAAAAAGAAATGGCTGGATTTGTTTCCTTAAACTATTATTGAAGCATTGTTATATTATTAAGATACACAAACATATAAGCATATTTAAACTTATCACAGTAAAGCAAATCCAGCCACTCCATTCTGTATATAGCCTGAAATGAATGTAATGATCCAGACCACCCTTAAGAAGGATCTAGAGAGGACACACGACTTTATAGCATTCCCAGGAACAACAGCCATCATACCGGTCACAATGGTAATACAGGAACTGTCAGCTCTATCATCACTATGGTTCACTGTAATCATACTGGCATTTTATCTGTCTGAACATGTGTAGGCAAGTTCAACATTCATGTCTGTATCTGGGCAAGTCATCTTAATTTTCCTTTATAGTTATACTTTGAATAATTTAATCTCTATTAAAACATCTATAATGGACCATGTGCTTTATGTCAGATGAAATCCACAGCTGCTATTTATCCTCCTTGGATAAAAGAGGGAGACTAGAATGACCAGCTTAGCTGTGGGCATCTGCATAGGAGGCATTTAACATGAATGATAATTTAATTTTCGTCTTTACTAATTAACTAGCATGATGAGGTGTCATCTGTGCAGTGCCTACAGGAACAGGCTTCCAAGCAATTCGAATCATGGCAAGGAATAATCTGCTCCACTCAGGCTTCATCAGCCTGTAGAGAGAAACTGCAGTTGCAGAAGCTCTGCAAGACATGTTTGCCATAAAACAGTATTAATTGCTTCTTTAGGTGATATTAACCTCTGCTTATTCTTTTGAAGACCTACAAGGAAAATATGAAATGGAGACTAACCAGAGATGCGGTGGTGAGTTCTTGCATTCTCAAATAGGGACCATGCCTAGTACATGCTGCCAATTGTGTCCTAGGACAGAAGGAAAAATAAGGTGACATTTTCTTCAGTAGATATACATCTTGAAAAGTGTCACAATCTTTCATATTTAAATAAATCTAATAAGATTTACCAAATCATCAAAAATTATGTTTCTTGATTTCCTTTTATAAAGATGTTATCTTACTGTACTTGATGCAAACATGCCTGTAAGCATACACATGGCCTTACAAACAGGTTAAATGGAAAAAGAAGGAACAGTTCCATTCCTAAAAAAAAAAAAATAAATAGAATTTAACCCAGAATTAACTCCCCAGATGAATAAATTAGGAAATCTGCTTGAATTATATCAGAGTTTCTGTGCAGCCTACATGCTCAAGTTTCCTTCTGTTAAGACACAGCAACTGGTGATGAGATGGTGGACAAGCTGTCTGATATTCATTATACTGCAACACACTGTTTACAGCACACATTTACTTTGTGATACAGCTGCAAGGTATTTAGAGTGTCCAGCTGGATATTGGCCTAGCTAATATTGCCTGAGTGCACCTTTGCACAAAATGTATTTCTGTCAAAAATAGATACATTTGCTGAAACTTACTGATCTAGGTGTGTTTTGAGGGACACGTAAGAGGAAGTAATGCAGTCCACTTTTTGCAGCACTTTTTGTAGTGCAGGGTAGTTGACAATGTAAAGCAGAAATAATATACACATAGAAATTCTAGTGAATAAGTTAAGTTTCCCACTCCACATATCTTTTCTCAATGAACTAAAATTCAGTGCTGAGTTAGTCTAGTGTTGTTGCAGTAGGCTGGAGAGCTGTAATCATTGCGGCCCCCCCCAGTGGTTCATGTTACTGTTCCTAATTCTAAATAACTAGATTTCAGATGACAATTTGCTGTGTTCTATTTTTCTTCTATGCAATCTTTGAGTCTTACTGTTCTGAAAATGTTTCCTTTTTAGTACCTGATTCAACAAAGAACTAAACATCAGGTTAGGTTTGCAAACCTGAGAATAAATATATTTACTCCAGTTGAAACTGATTGAACATACAGTGTGTGTTTTAAGTGCTGTACTGGAACTGGCAAGGAATTCTCTTTTTAAAAATGAGCACATGCTAACCATTTTTTTTTTCCCTTATCCATCATCAATAATCTATCCCCTCTCTAATTCCTATTTTTATTCCAATTTATCTCTTTAATTTCACCAAAAATGAATTTGTTACTTAGCCTGCCCTCAGTTCACTCTGTCTCCTCCCTCCAGTTCTTGGTAGCTGTGCCATGAATTACATTAAGAAGCACCATAAATTTAGTCCTATCCATTGCATCCCCATCTGGCATTTTGCCTGCAGCACCAATTTCACTTGAAAGGCTGCGCTTGGAGGAGCTAGTACAATTGCTTTGGTGAAATTTTGGATTGCACAGCGTGGAAGATGACAGCAGAGCTCAGCACTTATGAATCAGCCAGCTCTAAATTAACAAGAGAGGAAGATTTATTCTATATCTGAGACTCACAGGTATTACAAAACTCCAGTCTGCTCTCACTGAAGCCAACAGGAGCCTCTCCTTTGATTTCAGTAGGAGCTGGGTCAGTAAACAGAATGAAAGGAGAGCTATAATTTCTCACACTAATAACCTTTTTTCCTTTGCAAGAATAAACTATTCAGCTTTCAGACTCTCTGTGCACCTGTATAGGTGTCTGCATTTTTATTAGCTTGAATGGCATCTGTTTCCACTAAGTGTTGTATACAACAAAGGGCCATTTGATTTTTCATTGCCACAGTGGTATCAGTAATATAATTGCTTATACGAAAATATAATCAACCTGATTGAACAAGAATTCAGGCTGGTGACAGGCAGGAACAGTAATGTAAAAAAATTATTAAATTAAAGAATCATTTGTGTGGGGACAATCTGAAGAGAAAACACATTAAAGTCTTATATTTAAGCTAATAAAAGGATATTTTCCAAATCATATACCTTATAATTGACATTAAATAATTTAATCTAATATTTGAATTGACTTTACGTTGGTATTTGCTCAGCTTCTTGCTGATTTATTAAAATTATCACATATTCAACCTAGTTAAAAGCCATGTTTCCACTACATGTTTAGAATAGATTTAAGCTAACTATGCAGTGCTGCAGTACTTAAAAATAAAAAGAGATTGGAATACGAAGTGTCAGAGGACAAACTGCCATGGTCCTCTCACTGACCCTAATTAAATTATGTATTATTTCAGATATAAAAAATCATTTACTACATTTCACCATATTTCGGGGAAAAAATTGCATTCCAGAAAATTAGCAAAAAAAAAAAAAAAAAGAAAAAGCTAATGTGACCTGCAAATAAAATTTATTTATTTTTACTATTCTCATTATTATTCATCTTAATATTTCAGCTGAAGATAAATGGCACATTACAGGAAAGAACTGAGGTAATTGGCTCTTGCAGGTTCTGCATCTTCCTTTTGACCTACTAATTTGTAGGCTGTTTATCCTACTGCCATCTATGGCTTTGAAATGGACTAAATCATTTGTTTTAATCATCTTATCTACTTACTGATAGACAGATACTGACCTATGTGGTTTTTAGACATGTGGAAAAATGCCCAGAAATTTTGAAGCCACCATGCTTGTGAACACAATTAACAGACAACTGACCATCAGAACTCTCTTGCTGAGATGTTGTTCTAATACGGGTATAGCAATGGTGGAATTATTTTAACTAATAGTTAATGTGGAAAGTCTTTTTAAAAACAAAAGACACAAAAGGAAAGCAAAAACTACCAGGAACAATTTATGTTGATTCATAGTCTTTACAGCAAATGAGGCAAATACTTAAATCAATGCCTAAACAGAAGTCCATACTCACTTCACCAAAAGATTATCATTAAATGACCTTTCCAGTTTAAGTGAGTTCTGTGTATTGATGTTGTGCAGTTCCACATAACACATATGCCAGTCCATACAGTAAGTACAGGACATGTATAGGATAGCTACACATTCAGGGGACAGTAAATACTGACACATTTACTTCCATGAAAGTCTCAGTAAAGTATTTAAAGATGAGATTGACTGTCAACATGCAAATAGACTGCCTCCAGATTTACAATCACACATCCAAATGAAGGCATTTGCATCTGAAATAATGTAAATTATTTGTTTTGCCACTGAAAATTTGATAGACCATATGAGGAAACATAATAAGAGAGAAGGGAATCCCAGGATTCTCCTGCTGTGATTTCATTGGCCACATCACAGTATTTGATGCTTTACTTGAAGTACTGCCTAACAAGTACTACCACTATGGCTTACTATAAGTGTGTTCCTATACATGTCCTCATGACCATCTGAACTCTAAGCAGTAAAACATTGAAGTTACACAGGCTCTTCAACCTATGAGATGGATATGTTTACGTACACAGAGCCAACATAAGCTCTGCATATGAATTCTGTCTCATCAAAGCCCTATTTTGAAAAGTTAAGGGATTTCAAAAGTGCCAAGTCCTTGACTGAGTCAGGATGAATTTAACTCAGAATAAAAGTATATTGATAAAATGGGATTATTCAAGAGTTCTGGATATCTCTAAGGATATAGGCCCATGCCTTTTGCTAAAATCAGATGTATTGATTTTATTTATTTTTGTTTTTTCTCAGGATAATTGTGTCAACCCAAACATATTAGTGATTGCACTAAGATACTATTAAGAGTTGGTCACATAGATCCAAACAGAAAGTTACTGGCTGAGGAAGAAAAAATATTTAAAATTATGCCTGTGGTAATAAGTGAATCATATATATCTTCAATTAACTTAATCTTGGCAGAAGGATAATGTCATCTTAAGGCTAAAAATGGAAGAAATCTTAAAATTCTCTTTGTTAGTGTTGTTAGTGAAAATGAAAAGATTAATTTTCCATTGCGGAGAAAAAAGTAGAAAAGGTAGATATAAAAGTAGTGCTGAGCATGTTAAAGTCTTTCAGCTGACTGCTAATTTCTCCAGTAATTTAAAGCAATAATTGATATCTTCAATTAAAAAAAAAATCAAATCATAAGCATTCACAATTTCATCAGACTTTGTAAATTAAATAAATTATTCAAAATGCATGAGCCATTTCATGTGGTCACGCACAGTCCTAGCATGTACTTGCATTTCTCACAGATTCATAACATGTCAACACACATTAAATATAGCAGGGTTCTGTTTACACTTTCTAGTTTAATCTCATTTCCTTAATGATATTTGTTGAGGTTTCATTTTTCCATCATAATCTTGCCACAATGAGTGTTGTGTTTTTAGTCTGGAGAAGTATTGGCCCAATCCCTCTGCATGCTGTCGTTCCATTATGACAAAATCCTTAAACACATGCATAACCTTCATGCAATTCAGATAGTCTGGATAAAGTCCAAGTTCAAGATTTTTCTTGATTTGGGGTTTAACTGTGCAGCTGAATTAAAAATGAAGCCTCTTATTATAAATATTGGTTTCCATTCAAGAATGGGGAATTGCAAAGGTTTTATATTTTTTGTCTATTTCTATTTTATCTCTAGTGAATGCCAAGGCTAGTGATGCCTTGGAACACCAGCAGCACTTAAATTCTCTGTTAACTTGCAGCAACAATCTGCCTACTGCTGCTATTTACAGATCTGTGTATAAGCAACAGTATAAAAACAAGGCAAACATACAGTCAAGCATAACAGTGTGTCTCAAAAAAACCCCAAAAAACAGGCTGCCCAAGTCTTTTAGGACTGACCTGTTCCAGGCAAATTTGACTGTCCAAACCAATTTGTCCAAAGCAATATAGCCCACATTAACTTGTTGAAAGCAAGCCTGGCAATCTTACCCTAACAAGCTATTCTTCTGTGTAGCTTTACAGCAAAGCCATTGCCAACCTGAAATTCATGTCACTCAGGACCGCAAAGATGGCCCCTTCTTTTTGTCTCCTTTTACCCCAACCTAATTCAAGACACCCTGTGAGTAAGTCCTAGTAAACTCAGTGTGACCTAAGAATGTGATTATTAATGAATAGTATGTTGAGTCATATTTATGCATACCCATGCAAAGGCTGA
The DNA here is from genome assembly GCA_026283785.1 of Coracopsis vasa. Taxonomy (NCBI): domain Eukaryota; kingdom Metazoa; phylum Chordata; class Aves; order Psittaciformes; family Psittacidae; genus Coracopsis; species Coracopsis vasa. The sequence goes on from JANHGB010057587.1 coordinate 17,221, forward strand.
CAAATATAGGATAATCAAGTGGTGTGGAAAAAACACACCAGCATAAAATTGTGAATAAATGATACAGCAAAGCATATATGGATTCTTTGATGAGAAAATAAAGGAGGTGAGGGCTTTTTTTTAGCTTTTCTCTCAGGATAAAACAACTAAGGTCTATTCTCCACTCCATAACTGTAGGAAACTCTTCCCATCTGTCAACACGAATGAATTTGATCCATACATTAAAAGGTGCCCAAATCACAACAGACATATATATACCTAAATCTTGTACAGATTTATATGTATACATATTTATATATCTTCATATATATATATATAAAAATATATATAAAAATATATACCTAAATCTTGTAAGCCAAATTTCCTTACAAATATCATGCTAAAAATTGAAAAGGTAATTATAGAGAGTGAGACATTCAATTATCTAAACCAAGCAGAATTTCTGCTTTGAACAGCATCAAATATCTCATTTCAGAGCCATTCCTGCTCTGAATGGAGTAGCAACATTTTCAGTACTTCAAATTTGTGTTATAATTTCATTGATGACAGAATACATAAACTCATGTAGTTCAGGAAATGGCTTCACAACCTGATTTGTTCCAGAATCTAAAGAGCAGAATGTGTGTCTGAAACAACTGAAACCATGTTTTTTGTGATGACTTAGCTGTTTCTACTTCACTTAAGTAGAGATATTAATTCTGATTTACTTACATTATTAGGGTATTGTAATCAGTCGATGTTAATGTGCCTCAGACAATAAAGCAGAACAAAGGATTATTATTAAATTTTCCTTATGAAGCCCCGAAGCCATTTCCCAGTTGTGCATGAAAGAGTTAAAGGCAAAACTCTACGCTCAGACTGTTTTTTCTGTTCTCCTATTTGTCCATAAAGATAGCTTTAATTAGTACTTGCCTGGAAACAATTTTTGTATATATTAACTAAAAAGTGTAATCAGTATGAAGAGAAGCTGATGAATAGTTATTAAAATAGCATCCAAACATCAAAGTCACTTTCATAAGAAAAATATTTTTAATCTTTAAATGAGATAGTACGGAAGTATTGCCATGTTGCTAGGAAGGGCTCTATCTGTGTGTCACATTAACATGGCAACAAGAGCACTGGTCACTTCATATTCAAGATGCATCTTCAAGATGCATATAGGGCAATCAGAGATAAGCTTTATGTCTTAGATGAAATTTCTTTCCATCTTAAATTTGCGGAGTATTTCAACTATTTCACGTCATTTCCCTAAGCAAAGAAAAAAAATAACCAAGTAGTTACATTTGCTCAATACTTTAGCTACATTGCCAGATTTCAAAATCTTATCATAATTTTTATGATAGTGGGCTTCCTGCTCCTGCAATTAAGTGATCAAATGAGAATCTACTTTATTTTTATTAGAATATTTCATTCCTTTGTTTGGGAACACATTTGAATACATGAAGTTGTATTACAGAAAGAAAAAATCTAAAAATAAGAGCACGTACATGTAAAGAAAATCTTAAATGTATACAGGAATTTGGGAGAAAAGAAGAGTGCTAATTTGGAGAACTGGGAAAACTGCATATGTGAACAGACACTAATCTTACAGAATTAAAGTATCCCTTAAGGCAATATCTAAGCCTTCAGCCATTTCATTTTCCTTACAAAATCCCTTTTTTAGTAAGTGGGAAGGTGTAGCAGACAACAAAGAGTGGTGAGGAACAGGGAAGTGAACTAAGATGACCATGGGAGGTGAGCAAAGGAGTTGAGCAGAAGGAAAATGGAAAGAAGTGACAGCACAGAAAGGAGGAGGAATGTAATGGGCTGGAAGGAGACAAGGAAAACTGTGTGCCCAGTTAGTGAAAGGAATGAGAAAAGTAAAGTGGGAGCAACAGGTAGAGTATGGAGCATTAAAAGACTCTCTGCTCAGACCAGTTCATGAAAGGGTCTATGGCAAAAAGTTTGGACTGCAAATCTAAGACTTGATGCTAATAATCATAACCAGTTGACAAGTGCCAGAGTGCCAGAGCAAGCCCCCTGACCCTCTCTGTAAGATAAAAAGCAAAAATTCAAAGAGCTAACACCTTTTATCTCAGCTCATAAAATATTAAATATATAATACCCACTGAAAATAGTGTATGAGTTATTAGCACCTTCTTTGGGAGATGTGGAGTGGAAGTTGCAGGCAAGTGAAAACAGGGCTGAGAAGATCAAGATAAAATTGAATTATGTCCTTTCTTTCTTCTGCACAATGGGAATTCAGTACAAACTTACATGGCCTTGACGATTAAGTGAAGAAAGACACTCATTAATGATTTTTGGTTTCTTACTAGAAATCTGGCACTCATGAAGGGAAGAGTAATATATAAGTCCTAAGGTGCAGAGTCATCTGCCTCTTCCCATACAAGGTCTGGGTTCATTAATGGTTCAAACTGTGCTCTGAGAAGATGGGAGGTGATCAAAATGAGCTACTTCCAGCTACCTGCTGCTTTTCACAAAGGTAAGTCTTTCAGGGGGATAGAATGAGATGTGGCACTCGTTTTGGTCTGATAGCTGCATCACTATGTTAGTGCAGTGCTGTTCTTGAACTAGCAGCTTGCAGAGAGGGCATATGATTAATTCTTATCTCAGGTTCAAAGTTAAGCAGTGCATTTATATTCACAAGATGCTAAAACCAAGCTAGTAAGATCTGCTGCAGTGTGCATTCAGCTTGGGCACTTACACACCATGCTCCCCAGTGCCTATGGGAGTGTCTGTGTCATCCAACAGTTGCAGACTCTAAGGAGAATTAAATTCTTAAAGTGCCATATAAGATTGGACTTATTTCGATCAGCCTCTTTAAGTTAATCACACTTTCATTTACTCAAAGCTCTTAACTGTTCCACCCTTTTTAAGTTGTTGCTGATTATGAAGGAAGCCCAAGGACAGCTTATGATGGCAATGTTTGACCTCCTGACTGACAGTTCCTAAGTGTGAGCAGCGTTTGGCAAAGGTAGTGTGATCTCTCTGAGCTCAAACAAATGAAATCTAACATACCTTTTCTATATCTGAAAGCCTTTATTATTTCCTTTTTGTCTAAGGAACTCAGTTAATCATATAAATAAACATTTTAAATGGGATTTCCTGCTGATGATCAGTAGGCATATCTGGCAGGGAGAAACCATGCTCAGTCTTAGACATTTATCTTATTGGAATGCCTAATTTGTGCTATAACTTGACTGTGAAATTGTTTTCAGTTATTTGTTTTGTGTATTTTTTAATTCACACTCCCAACATTAACTCTTTCAGTTACCTTAAAATGACTTTCTGCTCTTGCAGAACTGAACATCTATCCAGCCTTCCACTTTAACCAAACAAAATTCACATTTAATATCTAATGCTTTCAATTTTTCTGGGTGAATTTCACTGTACCAAGTGCATTATGGACTTTGAGGTCCCAGAGAACTTCAGGAAACCTCCAGTGGCCTCTTATTTCTTCTTCCTCATTCTTGGCTATTCCCTGAGAAGGTCTGTCACTATGGCTTCACTAATAAGCAGTGCAGTGCAGTAGGTGAGGACCTAGAGAGAGACAGTTGATACCAAGTACTTGGCAACTCCACTATATCTATTTCAGAAAGGGCTCCTTTAGACTAGCTTAAACTGTTCCTCTGAGATGAACTGCTCAATTAGCAGTTGGGCATCCTTTACTTCAGTTTCACTTGAAAGGAATTCAGTTTGTACACTTGCATTTTTCCAGGATATGAACTAAATAAAGGTAGACAGGGAAAATCTAGAAATTTTCTTGAAGAGAACATTTTGATCCAAAGGAAGTGACTAATATAAATGCTTCTTACACCTTTTGCCCACTACAGTGATACCATGGGCAAACCCTGTTGAGTCTTACACCTTTTTAAGCAAGTTAGGAGTAAAACCTCATAATCCCATTCTCATCCCTCGTTCTTTCTGATGCCAAGTATTCCATGTAGCTATAGCACCACTACTGAAATTTTAAACTGAATATCTAGGTCTTCCCCTCACAAACTCGTAACACATTAAAATAATGAAGTCATGATACATGTTCTTCTCATCTCACATTGTCTCCAAAGGAGAAATTGTTTTGGTTTGAATATGACTACTGGAGAGAAGCAGAATTATAGACAAAATTTTCTCTGGACACAGTGCTGTATATTCAAACACAGGAAAAATATAGTTTGCTTTTGAAATAGCTGATAAAAGGGACTGCAATGCAGGGTGTATTAAGCACCATGAACCAATTGGATGATGCAACATAACGATGATTTGTGTGCCAGCTGCTCTTTTGGAATAGCAATTTTGAATTGATCTCATACTTTTATTTGAATATAGATATTGAGAACTAGTAAAAATTAGGAAAGGATTATAAGAAAGTATGTGAATGTGGTGATTCTTCAAAGTTCCATACTAATCAAATTATACAGTCGCTTATGCTGCTCTGTAGGTTCTCACTAGTGTAATTTGAATTAATTTTACAGCCATGTTTCAGGGGTGACAAGCAAAAATTAAAATAACATAGTTGTTTGTTTCAGAATTTTAAATAACCTGGAACTTTAATTCAAAATGCGGAACACCTCTGTGCTTGGGAGTAACTTAAGTTTTCCCAGTACAGATCCATCTCTACTTAGCCCTTCAGATCACACAAGCACTAGCTTTACACGTAAGTATAAAATAATTTTAAGCTTTCTTAGCAGATGAACAGTGAGCGGCTAAAACCACTTCCTAATTACAGTTCATTTGGTTTGGTGGGGAAGCTAGAAACACGAATCAATGCATGCCACAGATTGTAATTTGTGATGTCCTAAGCAGACTTTGTCAAAACCAGCATGCTGCTTGCATCAACAGCTTTAAACACTGTCAGCACTGAACAGATCTTATGGCTTTTGGGAATGTTTCCTACCCTCGCCTTGGGGCACAAATTGTGCTCTCATCCCAGCTGAAGAAACGTGCTTCATTAAGTTGCTGAATACGGGCTTCGTAAACATAAGAAAAGTGTTTCCTAGCTTTAGAGCTGAGGAAATTCCTCAACTACCTTGCACATAGAATCACAGAATGGGTTGAATTGGAACAGATCTTAAAGATCATCTAGTTCCAACCCCCCTGCCATGGGCAGGGACACCTTCCACTAGACCAGGCTGCTCAGAGCCCCATACAGCCTGGCCTTGAACACTGCCAGGACTGCAGCAGCCACAGCTTCTCTGGGCAACTTGTGCCAGTCTTGCACAGTTTCTTCACTGAGAGTCAAATAAAACTGAGGCTGAACTTGGAATTTTTATTTAATCTTTTGCAGCTTTCTCCATTCTGTGAGCACCAAAGCATGTGTGCAGATCCATTTTAGAGGGGTGAGATTTCCATTAGTTTTGACTATTGCCTTCTGATTCACCACTGTTCAGAGGTTAAGTGACACTTCACCGGGATCCTGAGAGACATAGCGCCATCATCAGCCGCACTGCTGATGGTGCAGCCAGCTGCAGCTTTTCCAATGTAGCTACTTACTTAGCTTTCCCCTATGATACTATCATGTTTTACCATCTTTCCAACCTGGCTACTTAGTTTTTCTCTATAATACTATCATGTTTTACAGTCTTTCCAAGATCTGTATGACTGGTTCCCAATTCTTTCCCCACAAATCAAACCTTTGGATACACCAAAGGCTCTTGTTCTTTCTAATCCTCAAATAGCTAATCTTATTAGCAATGATTCTGCTTTGGTTTTATGCGAACTCTGCTGCCCTGGGGAGGTATCTGTACACAAGGTAATACTTTTGGAAGGGTACCAGGGATACATGCATGTTTCATTGTCTCTTTAGATTTAAGAGAAACTTCCTCTGCAGAGTTTTTCCTCTTTTTTTTGAAGTAAGAAAACAGTTTAACCCATTTTGCTGACAGCTTCTTCATACCAGCTCTGAAAGATGCAGCTTGTCATATAAGAAACCATTCAAATTGGATGCAATTTAATTACCTAGGCTTTTCAACTGTTGAGCATAATCATTACATTCATTCCAGAGGCAAAGAAATCTGTTTGCTTTTTTAAAGCGAACTGCTGCAAAATGCTACAAAACATACATGTAAATTGATCTGTTTAGACTTGATCTATTCTAGATGGTTCTGCTTGCTCTTCATCAACTGATGGATTTTGCTTATATGGAAAATGTATAGAATTCTGTGTTCCTGTTTTCCCTTTTCATTAATGGATATAGCAAGGGAACCCCAAAGCTTGCAATGAGATGGAAAGAGATCACCTCATTTAAGAGACAGAATGCAAAGTAACTGCTTGATAAACACCCTTCCCCCCAAAAAAAACCCAAGAAAAAAACCAACAAAACTCACCAAAAATCAACCAACCACACACACACAAAAACCCAAAACCAAACAAAAAACCAACAAAACAAAAAAAAACCAAACAAACAAACACACACACACAAAAAAAACCTCAAACACCCACCACTAAGTTGGATGATCAATAAAAGTCAAAAGCACCTTTAGGGGGACAGTTTATAGATCAGTCAGGAGTCTAAAATACAGATTTTGCAGTCTTTCCCTGAATTTACCATTTGGACACAGCATATACAGAGCAGGTCCCTGGAAGAGGTTGTTATTTCCTAAAATTTTCTTTGCATCACATTAGTAGGGTGCTGGACTTTTTTGATTATTTGATATAATTAACATGACCTAACAATATTTTAAATTTTTATCCTTTCTGGATAGTAAAATTTAACCCTGTTTTCACCAACACATATTCATATGAAGAAGCATTTTACTAGATGTGGGGGGAAAATCTCAACATGTTTTTTTGGCTATGAAGCCTTTGAGATCAATGCCATTGAACTTACTTGTTCCCAGATCCAGTCCAACCTGGGTAGTTAAATGGTATGATCAAATTTTGTGCAGCTAACAGACCATGATTACTACAACAGTGAAAACAAGGTCTATGTCTTCCTTTTGCTTCTTTGCTCCTCATTGTCTAACCGACATATTCTCAAGAAGTGTTATGTTGAACAGAAACATAGCCATCAACAGGAAACTATGCAAAAAGAACATAAATAGGCCTTCTGTAACAGACACTTATGTGTTAGGAAATGCCCATCTCACTATCATCTCCAGCAATCTCTTTAAATCTTCCTGGTTTTCAGACATAACAGGGTATGATCTGTTGGGAACCCAAGAATTCCGAGTTATAATCCTGCCCAGTCTTCCTCCCTGGCAATGTCCTCTGCTGCTGTCCTGGGTCACCTAATCCCTCTTCTCTCTGTGTGAATTATACATAATGTCAGTTACCTTTTGCGCTTTAAAAGGATGTCAGGGGCTTGATTAGGATAATATTTTTACAGCAGCATGAAGGGGAATGGTAGCTGAGATCATCCCTGATTTTATTGGCACTTTAGTTATGCATTATTTCCCTAGCTTATTTGCTTTCTTTCCAACATTAGGTCTGTTCTTATGATTTTTACTACTCCCTTGTGCCGAATGACAGTTTCCTTCATGCTTGCTGCTATTCAGCGTTTCATTCACATTTATTTCTCCACCACCTGGCATACATTCCTGAAGGTTAAACTATAAAAGCTAAGTTACACATCACATTCTTCTTCCATCAAGTTCACATTGACAGCAACACTGTAATATATCCATCAGAAGGAAGTCATGGAAATTCCTTTTCCCTCAGCACTCCAACAGCTCCTCTTGCCTTTCTAGGTATTCAACAACCATCCTGTAAATGGTCTGTGATTTGCAGTATTGTCTATTAAAAATACTAGTGTTTATCTGTATAGCAGCTTTGGCATTTCAGTCTGTAGTGTTTTTTTACTCTAGGAACTTAGAACAATCTTTGCAGTCAAAGGACTGGTATTAATGCACCCAGAGGAGCTGGGTCTCTTTCTTACAGCCTACAGAAGTGACTCTCCTGCTTATGCCTACTCCTGAGCATCCTAGGCTGGAGAGAGAAATCTTGCTCTGGTGCTGTCAGAGAGGTACAAGAAAAAATAAGGAAGAGTAGATTTAGGAACAGAAGAAAACTGTAATTTTTAAGGAAAGTAAACAGAGAACTATCAAAAAGTTCTCTTTATTTATAATGAAGATTTATGTAAGCCAAGTGAAAACCTACAGCATTTGGAAGAAGTAATTGGAGAAGGCAGGTGAACTTTAAATATATGTTTCTGTAAGATTAATCACTAGGAATTACAGTGAAGAAGGAGACTGTCCAGCTCGGTAGGCTGTATTTCCTGACAGCAGGATAGTGTATCCAGTGTTTATAGGTTATACCTGTTCATAAGCTGTAACTGGAAAGGAGCAGTTGCTTTTCATTTTTCTAGTGTTCAGTCAAGTCAATGACAATATACAGGGTATTCGGAGATGTTTAATAAACTGGCATTTGCAAATGTCATACATTTTATTATCTCTACTGGGCACGCAACTTTCATTAAAGCCACGAAGACAAGATAGGACAATATGAGAAAAAGCAGAAGCATATAAATAAAATATAAGGAAGCTGTCCTGCCCAGGATGTTTCTAAACAAGATACAGTGGCATTAATTAAGACTCAGGATTTTATAAATCAGGCTGAGAAGTTCTTTCAAATAAGTTGTAAAAGCATCAATTGTACACATCAGTCTTCATGGCACAAAAAACCTCACAAAAATTTAAAGAGATTTTTCTGCTGTTATTGGATAGAAGCTTTCTTAGATATATTAACTTACAGTATCATCTCCTATATTAGCTGCATTGTAATGGTGCCTCTCAACTTCCGGTACACTGACACTCTTTTTCCACCTTTTTTCCCTTTTAGAAACCTGTTCCTCATTGGGATGTATTTGGAGTTTCCCTCTCAGTTAGCTGTATGGGAAACAAAATATGGTAATTATCTTCAGCTTATAATTAGAAGAGGTCATGAAAGTCCCTCATATACTTTAACAGTTTCTGGCAGGATAGAAATGTTCTGCTTAGCTTCACAAATCAGAAAGGCTTAATCTCAGATTACTTTCTACAGGGCTGTAAAGAAAACTGACAGAAATGAAAAATTATTGTGGAAAGTCACCTCTGCTCATGCAGGTATGCCTGTATTGTCTCTACATAAGGAAAAATTAGGGTGGTCTGTCACTGGAACAGGCTCCTCAGGGAAGAGGTCATGGCACCAAGCCTGTCAGAGTTCAAGGAACATCTCAGTCATACGGTTTAGTTTTAAGTAGTCCTGAGAGGAGCAGGGAGTTAGGATCAACGATCTTTATGGGTCCCTTCCAACTTGAGAAACTCTATGATTCCATGATATTCAGGCAATACAAACCTTTCACACCTAGAAACCCTACCATCTACTGTGTAAAACCACACTGCTTTATAGTTATTCACACCTTATGCCTCACTAATGAGACTTACTTAAACATCATCACAGAAACAAACTTTAGGTGAATAGGATCACAAATAATTTTCACCTTTACCAACAGTGCAAGCAACACAGTGGATCAGAGAGCATGACATAATGTCAGCATAAGAAATGTCACTCTATTTTAGACTATTAAATTTTATTAGCTCACTGCTTTGGAGGGTATTGACCTCTCCAGTGCATATTTGGCACAACAGTAATATTTATATAGTCATAAAACCCATAGGTGACTCTCATGTTATCACCTCTTCAGACAGCTTTATTCCTCTTTACCAGAGTAAATAGACTAAAAGCTGCATTCAAAAACATTCTGAGCAGGTTCTTAGTCTATGCTTTGCATGAACCAAAACCAGTTAAAAACCCTGTGCATGGAGTAGGTACTAATATTTATACAAATGAATTATCATCTGTGGGGAGCAATACGCCTCCTAAGATTCAGACATCATCAGGTGTCTATGACACAGATCAGCTTGTAGGCTGAGCCATCCTTGGAGAATGAGATGGATAACTCACTAGAGTTATTTGCTCTATCCCAGGAGCTTAAGTGTTTGTCTCATATACGGACACCTACCATACCTGGAATTCAGTGTCTCAATCTAGAGCTGAATCTGACCCCCCGCTTCTGTTTTTCTTCTGGGATTTTTTTCTTGTTCTGTGACTCTAGAAATGCATAAGAGATCAACTTTCTACCTCTACACATTAATTTCAGCTCTTCCAGATCTCTCCCAGATTACTTGTGTGGAATCAGTGTTTCTCTAAAGCCAAGAATATGTCTCTCTTCAAGATATAGTGGAGTAAATGTGTCATGTAGCCTTTCCTAGGAAATCTGCAAACCAACACCTCTCACCCACAAAAAGGTTGTATGGAAAAGCAGCAAAAGAATATAGTGTAGTCTCTCCTTCTGGGAATCCCCAAGAGAGATTTCTGCCGAACCTCTCAGCTCCACATCTGAGATTTCATTCTGCACAGCTCTACTTTCTCCTTCCTCAAGCAGCAGTGGGAAACCCTTCTTGCACCCCTATTTTCCAAGATATCAGGTGATTTCTCCCTAGTTTACAAATTAACATCCCTCATCCTGGGACTTCATTAGTTTATTTCTTTGGGTAACAATGTGGAAGAACATGTTCTCTGGACTGCAGTTGGTGTCTTATGATGTGGATAACAGATGATCAGCTGTTCTTGTCTTTGCTTTGTTAGTCACCTGTTATCACCAATTTAAATCCCTGTCCAGCGGGAAATATATGATGGAAAGATAACTGTGCTGGCACAGAACAATTTGATGATTACAAAAGAAAGAGAAGTTGTAATTTAGTATTGGTAAATCTATACAGAGACACTGGTGTGCTAAATCTGATATGCACACCTGCTCATGCATTACAGCAACGGCCACAATAAATGAATGTTTCTACTATAGAACAAGAATGTTCAATTACACAAAGAATAGGCAACCATACAAAGTTCCAGCTCCTTTTTTACTTAAAGGGCTTGTGTGCCCCTTCCATTTCAACCCCATTGCTCTGCAAAATGAAAGAGAAGTCATTTGAATTTTAAGAATGCAAGACAAGTGTTGCTTGGCAACATAACAGGTAATAGCTGCTCCCCGTCTGGCCTGGAGCATGCCTCTTCAGAAACACTTTATGAAGAGATATCCCTTTACTACCAAGGATGGTTATTGAGATTTTTTTCTCCCTGGCCATTTAATTGTGTAAGATTTCTTTCAAAACCAACACAATTAGAGCAATCTTTTTGCTTAATTTTAGAAGTATTCATACTTCACCTACAACCAATCTGGGAAAAAGTGAGTAATAACTTCCCAACACACAGTTACTAGAACAACTGCCGCAGCATACAAAACCTCCCCAGTTAGGAACCTTTGCACTCTGACTTCTAAAACAATTATGTAATTTTTTATGCATTACCACTAATTATTAATGCTACAGTTTCTGCACAAAGCAGAGGACCCACCATGCCTTTTGTCTCTACTGATAATAAGATCATTCTTTCACTCTTCAAAAATTTGTTTAAAAAAAAAAAAAAAAAAAGTGCCTAGGTGATTTCTGTGAAAAAATCAGCATATTTATGTCAGGTTTTAGGGAAAGGCTAGTAAGTGTATGTGAATTACAGATAGTTATTTTGTGGGATCATTTTCTAAATTATTAACCTTGAAGAATAGCTCAAGCTGAAAAAGGTAAGCGAGAGTAGCTGATCTAGAGCTCTAGAGAAAAGCTCTTGGGAAAACTGTTAACAAGAAGGTGCTTTCTTCCATGAATACCAAAAACATTTTAGATTTAACCTCAGTTACGGAAGGTGAGTCCTCAGAGAGTGGATATTCACACTATCTAATGTGGCATGTGTGTATACGCTAAAAAGCTGGTGTGGGAATTTGAGTCTTCTTTATTAATGTAGGAGTAGTTAAACTAAATAAGCAGGTCTGCAGACATTACAGGACATATCTTGAGAGGAAGAGATTGCTACTAAAACTACTATCACTAAACTCACAAATAGTAACTATTAATCAGTCTAAACCACTGTATTCACAAAATGGTTACTTTGCAACACAAGTCCTTAACTTATGAAATATCTTCTCAACATTAATCAGATAACAACTCTTCCTTACTGAGTCTCTCCTTAGTCTATTGAGAAGCCCTCCCCGCAAGTCCTGCCTGTGTGAGTACTTGATCACAGCAGAGTGCCTGGCCAAAGGCTGGAGATATATTGCTACAGGTTTATAGTTTGAAACCTCTTTCTCCTTCTTCAGTTATCATCTTACTAATTCCATATTTCAGTTTATCAGTTCCACTACAGGATTAGGTGTGAATTTCCATCCTTTTTGCAGAAGATAAACTGGGCCTAGAAAAACTTTGTGGTGTGCACTTTATTCTCATTTGAATTTTACTAGATTTCTCAATTCACAGAAACAAAAAGAAATAGATACGTCCTAGTGTAAAATTCTACATACATATTAATTCACTGTTCAGAAGGGATTGTTTTTACTAGACTACAGTAATTTTTTAAAAGTCTACTATGGAATAGCCTTAGCTGAATACAGTTGCAATAATGCATTCTCCATCCTACAAACTACACATAGCTGGAAACTGTGGACTTTGAGTAAACTAGAATATCATTCTAAAAATGAGGCTAGTTTTAAATATCAGATTTGCACCAGTGTCCATTGAAACATCCTGAATGTGTCTACAAGGCACAATAAACTGCGGTTATTCTGCACAGTTTTGAATAGAAAGCCATGAAAATCAAAGCAAAATAATCTAACTGAAAGATAACTATACTTTTTTTCACTGTCCATATATTTCACTCAAAACCTTAGGTAATGTCCACATGGATGTCAAACATAACATTACTTACAAGCGTAAGTCATAATATAACTAGTTAAGGTGGCATTATCCTCCTTGCGCTACACACAATTAACCAGGCAAGAAAACAAGTATCTAAAACTCCTCTGACTGGAAGATATTTTACTGGTTATCAATGAATTCAAACATTACCCAGTAAAGCCTACTAAAAATAGCAACATAAGGAAATTCTGGTCTTCTTAGCTATTATGATATACAATGCATGGTGATTAACACGGAAGAATATGCACAGGGTCAATTAGCCAGTGGGATGAGTAACCAAAATTAGCAACTGATAATTATACCATTTTTACTGCATCCTTTCTTCACCATTTCCCTCTGCAATTATTATTCAACTTTCTTTAAAGTGTTTGTGAGATTTTTGGAAGCTATTAGGATGTACTGTTTTCAATCGATTTTTTATTTACTTTTATCACCACAACTTCATAAGTATGTTTGCCAGAAAAATTACAAACTTAATCATTCTCCTTAATCATTTATTCCTTTCTATTTCACATGACAAATTGCAAGACATGGGACAGTTTCACCTCTCCATCTTTTACAAAAAAAACCCAGACTCTGCAGTAGGAAGAGAACCAGGGACAAAGCTTGGGGAAGTCTAGTCACTACACCATAATTATGTGCAATCAATGCAAGGTTACATATAATAAAGAGAAATGGTATCTTAAGATGTCTAAGGAGATGAAGAAAATAAGTGCTATTGCAGTGCTGGTACACAACTCACGAAATACATACATTTCTTGTCAGCTATGACTAGAAAAGATAAACTGAATTTGGCAAAGGTGCAGAAGGAGATGCTGAGATAGTAGGAGACTGGACATTATATTCTCTGTGGGGAGATGAGAATAATTGATTGACCCGATCTGATGAAATTTAGGCTAGGAAGAATTATGGTAAAAGCTTACCAGAAGGGCAGAAGGACATGTAAGGAAGACAAAAAGACAATACTGACACAGGGAACAGACGGGTTTAAGCAGACGAGTAGTAGGATGAGCCTGTAAGTTGGGAGAATGAGCCTAAATATAGGAAGAGCAATACTCTGAAGCAAATTGTCAGGAAGGAAAATTGGAGGGAAATCCCTAAATAAAGTTTAGACTGAGCAGAATAAGCTTATAAATTGGAGAAAATGGCCTGGCTGTCTATCCTGGCTCTATATGGGAGAAGAGCCAGAAGGTTACAGCCCTACTTCTCACCCTGCATTTCAAGGCTGGCTGAGGGCACAGGCCAGCTGTAGTGAATGCCACAATGTCTCCATGCTGTGCTCTTGCTAAAGCCAGGGTATGGTGCAACAGCAAAGGGTGGGAAGGGCAACCCCAGGACTTGCTTCCCCATTTCACTGTGCCCTGCTCACGCCCAGCACCAGGGAATCTCAGTAGCTTCGCAGGGGTAGTGCAGTACCAGGTGGCTCTTTGTTCTGCAGAAGGAAAAGCGAAGTAATGTGGGGGATTTATGAGGTGAGGGCATTTCACTGCAGCAGTATATTGGGACAGTTGGTCTTTCATGACCAAAATAGAAATGACTTTCAGTCCAGCATGATATCAGTTAGAAATGTTCAGGAAATAAAGAAGGTGAGCCAGTAATACATTTTCATTGTTATCACTGGGAATAGGTGAAGTGAGTTTATACAGACCAGTGAATATATTATTGTCACCTTAAAAAGAAAAAGGACTACTGCTCTTCAGTTGACTCACTCAAGTGGCAAGTTCAGCCATCCAGAATCAAACACAGACTTATTTAAACACAGAAAAGCTTTTTACAGCTGTAAATGTGCAAATAATAGATGTATAACAAAAATGAGCCAGAGACAGTGTTGCACACTGTTATTGATGCAGCTCTATTCTTGGTCACATTCAAACCTGCTCAAAATGCTAATGTCATTAGAAAAACTCCCTGTGTGAGAAATTCTTGCTTGTCTTAAAGACCATGAATACAGGTGAGCCCTGCACTCTAAACTGTACATTACATATTTCATCTCAATATGGTGCTTATCTGGATAGAGTGCCTGAAAAATAATTGCCCTAATATACTTATAAAACCCAAACAGTTTGAGCTGTTAATTCTATGTTCATAGCATTAGATCTGATATGGATGGGTTTTGTCTGTCTCCCCTTAATTTCTTTGGTCAAAAGGTCATGCTGAATATCTGTGAATATGGAGGGCCTTTGTAATAAGAGGAGGCTAGCAAAAAGTTTAAAGTCCATTGCAGAAGAATGCACATAGGGAAGAAGGCTAACACCTTGTATAAGGTGTCATATATGTTCCACTAGACAGTTAAATATAAATATGCATTTAGTCCTAGTTACTACTATTCTTCTTCTAAGAGCACAACTATCTATTTAGTTTTATAATCAAGTCTTAATTTTCTTGAAATCAAGTTGACAAAATTTATCATGCAAAATATATTTATCAGATGTTTTAACAAATCTATAGTTGTCCTCAGAGAAAATCCTCCCTTCTGGGGGGCCAAACACCAAACAAGGCCTGCATGCTAGTTCACATCTCCAAAGAAGGCCCACATTTCAGTTTAAGTGTCACATCCGCATTTAGGGAGCTTTGGCACAGAAATAGAGCATATCATCTCCTTGAGAAGTTAAAATAATGAATGTAGTTATTTCCGCATACGAAATTTATTCATGGAAGCTTTTATTATTAACCTCCACACAAAACTAAGAACTCCTCCTTGAAGTTGTTGGAAGTATGTGATTATTTTTCTGTGACTCCTTGTGTGCCTTGCAGATGCACTACCTGACCTGTCAGAATGTCAGAATCTTTCTACAAAACAAAAAAACAAATCTAAAAATGAAATTAGTTTGCCATCACTGTAAGGATTTTCAATCATGCATTTTGCCTAAACACCCATTTATGATCAAAATCATGGGGTTTGCTTCTTTTTGCTTATCATTCTTTTGTTTAGTTGCTCTTTAATGACGATATGCTAATGTAGCCACGTCACAAGTCACCAATTAATCATTTAGCAGACTTTTACCTCCATATAAAAGTCCCTACTCTTTCAGACTTTCTCTGAAAGACCTGACATTCGATTTTAGAAAATCCTATCCTTCTAGTGTAACTGATTGATAAATAAGAGTCAGAACTGATTTTATAGTTCTTATTACCATCTCCCCCCATTACAAATCAGACATAACAAAGTTGTCCAAGCAGCAAGCACGATGCACAGAAATACGAACATTCAGCGTCTACTATATATTCTCAAGCCTATCCAAGATGTCCAGGATAAAACTGAGGAGTAAGTTTCTTACCTTTACCACACCTACCAACAATTTCTCCAACAGGTTTTGCCCAAGATCATAGAAGGACCTCATGTGGCTGAGTGAGTACAGCTGTCCTGGGAGAGCAGAGGTTCATCTGTGCAGTTGGTTTCTCACAGCAGAAACAGCTGCAACTTCTCAGTTGCCTGAGGCCTCACAACCAGCCCAAGAGGTAACAGCAAGCTGCTATCTATGGTAAAAATTAGGCCTTCAGTAAGCATTTCAGATTTCAAATGCTCCGGGCTTTTTTTCCCGTATTTGTAAACCCAAGGATATAAAAATAACATAAAACTTTTAACCTAAGGTGAATAGATAAACCAATAGTACATGATGCTGAGATTGGTACCCTAGCTCTATGGTGGCAGTTAGAAGATTACGGTCACATTCAGTGCCCATAACATTTGCTGTTCAACTAGCTCATGGTAAAACACCATTCCTATCCCAAGTGCTTCATAATATCCTGTAGCTTTCTTAAAAATAAAATCACCAGCAACATTTTGTAGAATCAGAGAATCACAGAATAGCTAGAATTGGAAAGGACCTTAAGATCATCAAGTTCCAACCCCCGTGCCAAGGTCAGGGACACCTCATGCTTAACCGTGTCACCCAAGTCTCTGTCCAACCTGGCCTTGAACACTGCCAGGGGTGGAGCATTCACAGCTTCCCTGGGCAATCCATTCCAGTGCCTCACCAACCTCACAGTAAAGAACTTCCTCCTTATATCCAATCTAAACTTCCCCTGTTTAAGTTT
>JANHGB010057593.1:0-16579 GCA_026283785.1 Coracopsis vasa
TGTTGAGGACACCAGAACTGCACACAATAGTCCAAGTGAGGTCTCACAAGAGCAGAGTAGAGGGGCAGGATCACCTCGTTCGACCTGCTGGTCACGCTCCTTTTGATGAAGCCCAGGATACGGTTGGCTTTCTGGGCCGTGAGCGCACACTGAAGCCAGCTCATATTAAGTTTCTCATCGACCACCACCCCCAAGTCCTTCTCCGCAGGGCTGCTCTGAATCTCTTCCTCTGTCCAACCTGTAGCTGTGCCTGGGATATGGTGCCTGGGACATGGTGCTGTAGAACCTCACAGGATTTAGATGTTCTTTTCTAAAAGCAAACAGCCATGGCACTGGGTTCTAAGAAAGCAGATCTTAGTAGCCCATGGATTTCAGACAAAAGGCTCTGAAGCCCAAAGTAATGATCCCCAAACTTGCTGCCTTGAAAACATTCAAAGGTCAATCACACAAAGCCCTGAGTAACCTTTTATAGATGATCCCACTTTAAAGAGAGGGTTGAACCAGATTGCCTCTACTTCCAACCTAAGATCTTCTATGCTTCTAACACCAACACTACCCCAAAATCCTTGCTTTCCCTAAAAAAGTTTTTTAAAAAATAATAAAAAAGACAAGGTTTTTTTGAAGAGAAGTCCAATATTCTGTTAAGAGCTTCCATAAAGTATTTTTAAACAGACCTCACAGTTAAGTTTAAGTACAGGGATCTTCTAACTAAAAAGTAGTCAAGTTTTACTTGCTCTGTACCTCTTTAGAACAAGAATCTATCATAATGGTGATGAAAATGGATGGCATCCAGAAATACTTACTCTTGCTCTAGCTATTAAACTTCAGAAAACATTTCTCTAGTGTTTCTTAGATCATCACTTGCTCAGTCATCGCATAAACCAACCTTAGAACCACATGTTCTAAACAATAAATTACATAGTCAAAGATACAAAAAAATAACTAGTAGATAAGACAGGAATAACTAAGAGCAGTCTATTATATTTTGCAGTAAACCTCAGCCAAGAGTTTATGCAACACAAAGTCAACAATCTTTACAGATTATTTTCATAATATGTAAATATATAATTTACCATTATAGATTACATAAAGAATATATTCTATTTTCAGTTATAACTGTCCTACATTGCTGATTTCAGTAGGGTCACAACAGCATGACCGTTTCTTCTCTTTTTTTTTTTTTCTTCCAATCTAAATTCATATTAAGCTCACAACAATACTTAAAAATTGGGGAATTACTGGGAAAAATACTACATCCTTGATCAGAAGTAAAAAGAAAACACAGTTTTAAGACATAGTTTGATAGCAGGTGATACACCTGCCTGTAATACCACAGGACTAGGCCCAGAGATCCGGGAATAAAGGTGGAAGGGACCTCTTAGGAAACATCTTTAAGTGCATCAGACACACAAGTCTAAACCTCTCACCTCAAGTTTGTACAGTCACCTCTCCTTCAATGAGCTTTGCTTTGCCCAATGCAGAAGCAAACTTTAAAATTTCAACAGCTGCCTCCAGAAGAGGCTGAAGGAGCAACACTGTGATGCTACACTGTATTATTGAGTTTCAGCTGGTTGATGCTGTGCTCCTTCTGACGACCATTTCCAAAACTGTAATAGAAATTCCCCTTAAAAAAAAAATTAAGAAAATCTGCTTCCACAGCTGCTAAATGCAGAAAATCAAACTGTTGCCAACAAGTGAGAGAATGAGATGTGAAAGGGACACCCAGAGTTACTGGAGAGTTATCACAGAAATTCACGACTACAAAGCACGTCTGTTATTCAGATCAGAATTCCCAACAGGTTCCAATAAGATGCAGATTTTTGTTTCTGAGACACCAATTGGTTTCAATTACAGCCAGCTACATTTTCTGCTAGCATTCTTCTGAGATGAGACCTATTACCTGATAGTATCCATCTTCAGCCCAGGGTTATGACAGACTTTGCTGGTGCTAAGTGCCTGTGTTCTAAATCCAGGATATTTCACGTAATTAATCTCTCTTCAGCTTTCCTTCTGTTTAGTACTATGTTCTTCAAAAAAAGATCTCTGGGAAGAAATTGCCTGCTTCCCTAAATGTCATTGCCACCACGATTCTATGAAAACACATAAGAAGACATCTCAATGACTGCAGCTGGAAAAGTTGCATTCATATATAAAACAGAAAAAAAAATTCAGAGGATGGCAAAACAGAAGTGCTGTAGAGACAAGACTCCTCTAGGAGCTTAATTTGGTGTTCCGGGTCAGGTTGTGCCCTGACCCTCACCAGTCCTTGACAGCTCTGCAGAAAAACAGTGTCTAGATCAGCACACCAACCACGCTGACAATGCATGATTCCACTCCTGCCATAGTTTTCCCTTTGTTTCTAGGGGTGGGAACACAAAAAAGCCATTCCAAAAATATGTGGAGAGCCTCACACAACATACAAGATCACAGGACATTCAGAGAGGAACTGAAGCAAGAACTAGTCCATTTGCTCTGTGCCAGTGGTGAAGACCTGACCTCAGAAGGTTCTTTCAGCCCTTTAAATTGCCCTAACAGTCTACACTAGAACTACTGCTGTGCTTATTTCAACAGTTGGATATAAACATCCACCTTCCGCTGCTGCACGTTATGCTTTGGTTTGTGAAACAGCCCATTTCTTCTCCATCTCCCAGTCCTATGTCTGTCTCCTCCAAGGTTGTAGGCTGGCTTTCTCATGACTCCAAAGACTCAGGTTTTCATTTCTCACTCTATTATTAAGCTGGCTGAAACAGATTTAGCTTCATGCAATCTCAAAGATTGACAGTCTTATCTACCTGAAAAACATCTATTTACATCTAAGAAAAAAACCCTTAGGCTGAGCAGGGTCCCAGGAACTACAAAGCCCACCTGGGTTAACATTGCTTCTGGAAGCGCGCTAAAACACTTTGGATGGCAGGTAACAGATGATGGGGGTTGTTAGTCTGAAGCTGCTTCCTTGACATCTGGGAATGTCTCTCATGCAAGCAGGAACTGAGATTTTGGTGAAGCACGACACACTGTAGGTACCTCTAGAAACACTTCGAGGATCATAGCCTAGCAACTAGCATAGTAGCATTAAAAAAATTGTAGTTTATCACCTTCTCTTTTCAGAGAAGAGGAACCCTTTATCCCTGGACTCTGCTTTTCCAGGAATAATGGAAAAATAAGTCTTCTTTAGGAGGCAGCCACAAGTCCTTTCAGCAGTTTCAGAATGCTTGGAAGACAACAGATTTTCTTTAGCCAAGAATAAACGGCCCATATTTTCTTTACGCCCAATTTGAATAACTGGCCTGTATCACAACAGGAAGAAGAACTCATTGAGAATGCTTGTGTGTGGAGGAAGGGAGAAAGAAAAAAGACAGTACACACTACAGAAATCAGTACTGATAAGACAGGAACTGTCGGGCCTTTTTGTACTGATATGCTGTACTGCACTTCGTGGGGCTAAGCAGAGTACGCAGGTGCTGAGGGTTAGGAGTCCTGCTGGTCTGGATGGGACAGAGCAGTAAAAAGTCTGCTGAATTTACGTGTAATTCCCCCTTTGTATTAGTCACTTCAATAACCCTTGCTTCACTGACAGAAATTAAACTGGGCTGAGAGTACTATAAAATAATAAAATTGGGTAGCAATTTCTCTGTCCTTCAAGACTGTGGATGTATTTGTTCCTAAAGCCTACCCTGCCCCAGTTTCTAGCTTTCTCAAAGAACATACTGGCTTAGGGTTTAGGACTCCACGGGAACTCAGTTAAGTTCTACTCCCTATTACACAAGACACATACAAACCCAGTTTTGTTTGTGGCTCCACAGTTAGATGAACTAGGACTTGGAACTGGAAGGGTTTAAGAGGAGAAAACCTTACAGAGAGGTTACTGGACAACAGCAAACATCACTGGCAGTACCCAGTGATCTCTACTTTCAGCTTTGAAGAGGGGCGGCAAGACGTACTTTGCTGTCAAAAGCAGGCTTCTATGGTCACACACCACCCTTCTGGGTTCATTTTTATATTTTTGGCCACAGAAAAACACTGCTTATTTCCCAGTCCTAATTATCTTACTCTGGAAGCTAGAAGCGAGATGGACTGCACCCTTACACCTATCCAAAAGCAACAACTGTTAGAGGGCAGAAACACTTTCTTCACCAAGTCCACCTGAAACTAGAAGGACAGTACTTGCAGCAGACACCTAAAACTGTCCACACTCGACTGCCACACCTCCTGTGCATCTCCCTACCCCCATATCAAACACAGCTCTGACTCAAGTTAAGGTCAGACACATTAATAAAAATATCATCATAGGGAAATTTCAGGCGCACTTGAAGTATTTAAACTAATGAAAGCAATATCAAAGTCTGGCTAGGTGACCAGCTACTGAAGAAGCAGAGAAAAAAAATCTCCAACAAGAAGGGCGTTTCCTTGCTGCTTATGACAGGCAGATACAACCCTGAACCTCAAACACAAGCAAGCAGAAGTATCCACTGCAGTACAGCCATTCACACTTAAAGAGAATAAAATGCAAATGGAACAAAGAAACCAGAACTCAAGCACCAAATCTTACTCTCTTCAGTTTTAAGAGGTGCAAAAATTCCGTGTTAGACTGTTCTAGACTAAACTCAGAAAGTCACTAATATAAATTAAGAATAACTCTTCTGAAATTAGTACAGCACTGTCATTCTAAGTAAAATAAAGTTGACTGATATTATAGGATATTCTGTTCAGGTGAGGAGATCTGGCTTATAAGTAACAGAAGTGTAAAGATCCATTGACGTCTGACAGTTAAAATAAAAGTCTCTTTAAAAAAAAAAAATCTGTGACAGTTTCCAAATACAATGATTTGAAAACACTTGCAAAGAACAATGTTTTGTAAAAATAACATAGTGGTCTTCTTTGAAAGTAAAGAAAACACTTACTGTGGTTGCATTTGCTGAGGTAACCCAACAGGAGGCTTCTGCTTGATGGTGAATGCCATCTGAGTCATAGGGCCAACCTTCGGTGGGACCTGCACCTTCTGAGAGAAGGTCTGTTGGGCAGACTGCTGAGGTATGGGCCAAGGGGGAACAACAGGGCTTCGGCCTCCAGTGGAAGATGTGTCTTGCATGACTGTATCCTCACAGGAATTTCCTTTTGTTCCTGGTTTACACACGCAAAGCTGCGGTCGCAGGCACATCCCTCCATTTTGGCACGGTGGTGCACAGTTAGCTAAGAAAAGATATTGTAAACAGTACCTGTAAACCAAAGCATGAAGGAAAACACAAACCCTCCCCACAATAAAAAAAGTTATTAATTGCTAATGTTAACTGGAGTAGGACAAAGCAACACTGCTAAGCTCCACAAAAGATAGTATACAAGGCAGAATAGCTTTTAAACTGCTTTCCTACATAAGACATGGACAACACTTTAACAACTTTGAAAAGTAAAATGCAAGTGAGCTAAAAAATAGGACATACTTGAAATAAAAACCCCAGTCATTTCAAATCTTCCTATTAGTGGTCTTTTACACACCCCTTCCTTTCATGCATCCTCCCTCCCCATACTTTAATAACCAAACTACATCCAGTGAAACAACATTATGCAGATTATAGAATTTTACTACTGATCCAGGCTCGGATTCATTCTATTACTATCTAAAATCACAGATCCCCTATAGATACCTAGCAGGAATACTTACGGTCACATTACAGATGAGAAAAATGATGGACAAAAATATAAAGTAATTCAACCCTTTGCCCTTTAAAACCCAAATGAAATTCCTTCCAATATCACCACTTTAGTAACATAAGAAAGGAGACACAAACTGGTACTACAAAGGCATAGTTGCACATATGAGTTATATTCTTTGAAGAAACAAGCAGGTGCCCATGATTATCGCAGCTAGCTTCTATACATTCTTTGTACCACCATTGAAAAGGGAGCAGATTCTTCAAAAGGCAATGCACTTTCAGATACCTGCCTTCAGATAGGAGTAATTACACTGCATTGCTCTATCCACTGACTATAGGAGTCTGAATAATCAGTCTAGGCACAACACCCAGCTCATAGACCAAGTTAACGCAAGATCAATTCCATTTTGAGTGAGAAATCTGGAGAACCAGCAAATCCCACAAAAAAAAAAAAAAAAAAAAGGGGGGTGGGCCCGGGAGGAGCAAAAGTAATTGCTGAACATATGTACATGTAACACTGCAGAGGTATGCTTAATTTGAGGATTTACTTTGGATGCTTAAACTTACAATGCTACCATATTTAGAATGTTAAAATAACAAAGTAAACAAAACAAATTAATTCTCTTACCCAGAGAACACAATTTAACAGTAGAATGCAATTCTAATTAAAATAGCTATCAAAATAATTTCTTCATTAGTCCCATTACACATGGCATACAAAGAAGCATTTGTAAGAATCACTGCTGAGCTACTTTACTTCTACAAACTTTGGATATTGTTGCTGGATATTGTTCAGTGTGGATCTTTTAACTCAGACAAAATTACATGCCAGATCATAAAGTCTACAGGTTTTACTAAAATAGGTAAGGCCATATCTTAAACCATATCATGTGATTCTGAACCATATTCAAGTATATCCAACCGCACAATTATTCTATTCTTTAAAAAAGTCAGTCCACAGCCCTCATCCAAATAATTTGAGTACTTTGCACTTAAATTCATTTTAATACATATACTTATATATAAAAATAAAGCACACAAGCATACATATGAAATAACTTATTAGGATGGGACTGTGTTAATTTGAAGAATTAGTTTGCCAACAGACAACACCATCTGATACAGATACATCATGAATACCACCTGTACATGACACCAGAGTTGCCCTCAACTTTAACTTTGCACGGGGTTCTCATATGTAATTCCCCCTTCCATGTTTTTCTGCAACATCTCTCCTTCCCAATACTACGTAGCTGAACTAGCTTAATTACTTACTATGCATCTCCCTGGCAACAAAAAAGTAATCATTTGCTTACTTACATTTCTGTTTATTTTTCAGGCTATATTTTGTCTTTGCTGGAAAGCTGAAGACCATTTTCATTGTAAACTTCAGCAGCTGTAACTTTCACTGTAAGCTTACACCAAGCATATGTTTTAATATACAAGCCAACTCTTTTTTCCACCTGGCTTTTAAGACCTAGATTTTGCTAAGAGTAAAAATTTGCTTATATGAACATGACTGAAATTAATTATACCTTTGGAAAATAGAGTCAGGAGCCTTAAATTCTCAAATTTAAGGCTCACTGACTTTACAGGGACTCCAAAATCCAAACAGTGACCCCATCATGCAGGTCATCTGTTAGAAAACGTGCAAAGATCACAGTGAGACAGTTTGGGCACAGAGCTCTTTAGAAAATTATCACATAAAAATTACTTTTAAAAAATCATCAGGATTTTCAGAAGTCCCATTTTTACAACATTAAAAAAATCTACAATCATACTGAACATGTATTCCTGGAGATTTATGGACATGCATTTATATTAATCTCCAGGCTTCTTAGCAAGTGGCTTAAAAAACAAAAAAAAAAAAAAAAAAAAATCAAACACAGCAGTAAGCTAACAAGACAACCCCAGAAGTCAATATAGCATAACATCCACTTTGCGAGGACACTGATCATTGTGTATCTCCTCTCTCAAAAGTGAAGTAACAACTCACACATAAAAGACTAAGAAAACTGCAACTCTTTTTTTCCTGTCACTAAGAATCAAAGCTGTGTTTCAAAAGCCTAAGAAAACTTAGGTTTCCACCTATCAAAGCGAACATAACAAAACTGCAATGAATTGAAAACTATGCAGCTATTTTGAAATTACATTACCTATTTTTACCAAAACAAGTTTCTCAGCTCTACATATACACAAAGCACATGAAACTCCACAGGACAAACTGCATTACTCTAGCTGGCCTTATAACAAAAAAAGCATCAGCAGATCCAGCAACTATGTTACAAAAGACCTATTTTTTCTCAGATCATGTGAACAGTGACAACGGGTCAAAAACCTGATCCATTAGATCTTCACAGCAATGCACTCTTTGATTGAAACTCTTGATTGATGTTGTGTAATATAAGACCACAAAATAAGATTTTAAAAAAGTATCTTTTTTTTTTTTTTTCGGAAAGACTTTACATTTTAATTGACATAATACAGCAGTTTGGTTTTAAAACTGTTCAAGACAGCTGCAGCATGCCAAATCTATGACCTAATTATTCTGTTTGAAGGCAACAATAATGGCACATCTAACTGCAAACACCATTATTTTCCATAAAGCTAAGTTTCCAAAACTTGGACCATGGAAGCATCAAGTTTAAAACTGAAAAGAGGGGCAATATACTCCTATTAAAGGCAATAGGCTTGCTCCTATTCAATACAAAGAGGTCATGACTGGAAATTCAAAATGAAGCATGGCAAAGATGCAAATAATGAGAGTAGGCTTAGTGGGTCAGATCAAAGATCCACTTAGTCTAGTCTCCTCTCTCCATTAATTACTAAGGTGGATGCCTTAGGTGTCAGGACAGGATGACAAGCAGTAAAATGTTGTACCACTACAGCCTTCAAGAATTAAGGACTCAGCAGCTTTCTGAGCAGGAGTCCTGGTTTTGTGTTTAATAACCCTCAATAGATTTTTCTGTCAGAGTTCAATGATCTGCTTTTTGACCCTGTTAGTATATAGCACCCAAACTTGCTGTGCCAAGAAATTGGTCACATTGGAAGGCCAGGCATAGACAACATAACCAACATCCCCTCACTTTCCAGAAGCTTTGTGAAGGAACACAGGGCCCTTTAAGGTTGGTTTATGTGTTTTAAGACCATGCAATCTACATGTACTAAAAATAAAGCTATGGTGCCACATTTGCCTTGGAAATCCCTGCATCACAAAAAGCTGAAAACATTTTCTGTGGCTGTGTCTCTTTTTATGCATCTTTCCCTAATCAACTACTGCTCACCACCATTGAAGACAGAATAGCGAACTAAAGGACGCATAGCAGGCCTGGCATGGTTGTATTTACAACATTCCTTCAGAAAAGCAAGTATGAAATAACATTACCATCAGTCTTAAACACACCCCTTCCAACACATCTATATGTTGCTTTGGGACTGATCTACACATACGCACTTTTCAGTCCATGGGTTCATGTTACTTTTGTTAAACAGTATACAAATATTTGCAGGAGCAAGACCTAAAATAAAAGGTTTATAACAGTTTAAAAATATGTAAATATTTTAGATCTTCTACATGTACAGAATGTATTTATGTTTTCATATACCAAATTAAGCATAATTTCTAATATTAAAACCATAAGTAAAAAATATTATCGTATATTGAAGTTTAAATTGAAATTTCTTTTCCAGACATTCTGAAAGACTCAAAACACAGGTACAACTCCACTTGTCATGAGAAAACTTTTATGTTCAATTCCTCATAATTCTTGAATTAAGATCATTAAGATCCAATTTGTACGCTAATCACTTTGATTTTACCTTGATTCACAATTACTTTCTTCAGACAGTAACATCTCATTTACAAATTTATTTCCTTGTGTCTCTAGATCATGTGGAGGATTGAAATGCACAAAAATGTACTTTTCAGTGAGAAACAGTAAAGAAATTTAAATGTCCCACAAGTTTCCTGCACCCAAGTTTTTAAGCTTTCAGCCTCAACTCCACCTCTAAGTATCTCTTATCAAGCAACTGCTGTTGGTTAGTACTTAAAATATTCACAAAAGTTTTTCAATGTCATTCCTGAACCTCCGATACTTTGATACGAAAATTACACTGCAAGTGTTGTGAACTTGTGTTATTTCTAATGAGCCCATCCACTAGAATTTTCCTTTGTTTCCACATAAAATTTAACATACCTTTTTTCCCCTCCCTCCTCTTAGCCACATAGTCAAGCATCAGTTTAATCAGAATGCACTGACTTCCAACAAATTTCCTCACTATACACATTGACACAGTATATATTAACTTCTCTCATAGGATGTATATAAATCCTGTCAGACAAAATACATGATGGAGGGCAAATAACAGAAAATCTAGTAATTGGGAAGAGATTTTAAGTGTGGAGCTATTTCAGATTCCAGC
Organism: Coracopsis vasa; assembly: GCA_026283785.1. Lineage (NCBI taxonomy): Eukaryota > Metazoa > Chordata > Aves > Psittaciformes > Psittacidae > Coracopsis > Coracopsis vasa. Next base: position 10,074 of record JANHGB010057593.1, read on the forward strand.
ATAAACAGGTTGAGAAATGATGCATGCATTAAGTTTACAGAAAGGGGAAAAACCAGCACTGTGACATGAATGTATCTGTGCTTAGAGCAGAAACTTCAAGTTCCTTTACATGCAACATAGGAACACTGTTAAAGGCATAGCAAATATTGCCTTTCTTATTTCTTTAATTCAAGATTTCTATTCTTCAAGCACACAAGAAAATCAGGCCAAAGCTCATCTTGATTGAGTGCACATCCTAAACAAAAAGTTGTGATACAAAGGCACCTTTAACTCCTGCTATGTTGAAAGACAGAGTGACGATCCCCTACCGATTCCAAAAGAAAAGCAGTGAAGCAATTTCTTTGAAGAGCAACAAGCTGTGGGTTCCAAAAGGAAAGAGGCATATTCCAGTTTCCCTCAGAAAAATCTGAATACAGTGCTGACATGCTGGAGAAAAGCAAAGTTTATAATAGTTTCCTGTTCTCCAAATTAGCTCACTGCTTACTTTTATCCTTTTATTCTGGATACCATTTTAAGTCTTTTAAGTTATTGTTGGGACTGAGGATGCAACACTGGAGACTAGAAACCAAACAGCTAACTGAACGAACACTTGGTGTTCACCATCTAATGCTTTTCGGGGGATCTAGCTCTCCATCTGAGTATCTCCAAACAGTTTTCAAAAGTTGAATTTCACCAGAAATATATCCAACAATTCTACACATTCACTGGGGGTAGGGGAGAAAGGAATTTGTGAACAAGGCTTTAGTCTATACACCTGCTTCCTAAGCATGCTGCATGTCCATGCTGCATACTAAGGTAGACAAAGCCAAAGATAAGAATCTGAATCCTGAATTCTCCCCCTTTCCTAAGGACAGTAAGTTAAAAATAAAGCAGAGCATAACCCCCACTGAGGACTAACAAGAGCTTTCCCACTACAAAACCCAATTTATTCCCTGTAAATGAAATTCAAAAGTTTTATTTATGTACTACAGTAGCCAGTACAGCAAAGGCAAAACCCAGCTGCTCAAGTAATGGCTTCCAGTTTTTTCAATTTTGGAACGTTTAAAAACAACATCAAAGAATAGATTAAAAAGGACTAATGTATAGGTCAATTATATGGGGTCAAAGTAATTATGTCTCTTTAAAATTGAGACATTTAATTTTCATTTGGACATAATTTGAAGGGGATTGATACTGCTTTTACTCAGATGATGGTCTTAGAATGAGAAGAAACATTTGGGGAGAGTATGTTATAGTTAGGCTTTGTATAAGCAATGTAAATAAACAGAACTTGGTAAAACTCGAAGCCACAAAACTGATTAAGCACAAGCCTCAGGAACCATTTATCACCAGAAAACCTCCATGAAGCACAGCTGCAAACATCTGAAGTACTCAGTTACAGTGATCCTAGATACCACCATTTCTAAGAGCTGAAGACAGGAAGAGAGCAGATTCTGAGCAACCAATACTAAAATATTTAGTGTCAGAGTTTTATATCTAATTGGAAGAATGATGTATGCTTCCAAGTCTGCAGGTCTGGATCCTAATCCTACATCAGAACAAGACCAAGGCATGCAACCTTTCCCTCCCCTTCCCCAAGAAAATTCAGGAGCACAAGCTAAAAGAAACCTAGGGCGTGTTCCATCCAGGTCTTGGACAACTAGGGGTCTAAGATTACTGGTCACACTGTAGACTGCTCTTGTCCTGAAGGAGACACAAAGCTGTAGCATGCTAACTCAGCAACAGCAAGAAGTAAAACACTAGAAGCTTAGGGATGAGATGGCTCAAACTGCATAGCAATACACAAGTAAACACCATGCAGATTCAGGAACTGAACAATGAGGACCCTTCCTCTGGGCAAATATTGGCACAACTTTCTAGTCTCCTTCTCCAGCAGGAGCACTTTACTGTTGTATATTTTCTTATTCTGAAAAATAAATTAAACCTTCTTTAATTAAATTAAACATCTACCTAATGTTGAGTCAGGAAGTTTTTCAAAAAGAAAGAATTAGGAAGATAACCTTCTGATTAAAAAAAAAAAAAAAAAAAGGATAACAGACTCTTATTTTCTGATGACCTTTCAAGGTGCCCGAGCACACAACAGATAGGAAAGAGCTTCATGACCAAACTCAAAGAATCCAGTCCAGCTCCAGCTCCAAAAGCCTCACCTTATGCCTACACATGGAATACATAATACATGCATGCACACACAGAATACCTTCAGCTAATAAAGACACAAGATCCTTTCTCTCTTAATTGAGAACAATGGCGTACGTGGGCTCTACATCTACACGGACAGTAATTCCTGCCTCTATGTGAAATTTACTCTAAACATAATCCTGCAAAACCCACTTCCTCACCTGTTTGTCCCATGAGCCTTTCTTACACCTCTACAATAAGGAACTCATGCTTCAGTATTCCATTAACAGGCAACTCTCTCCTTCCAGCTATCATTAGTTAATTCTCATCATTATGTTAGTGAAAGTTAGAATTCCTCCAGGCAATGCTGTTTTTTAAAACATCCAGTTCATAAGAACAACTGATATTAATATTCCAGACAAAATATTACAACACATTTTATAAAGGGGTTACTATTACAATCAGGTGGTTCTTTCACTTTTAAGTTATCAAATCCTGCATACAGTACATAATTTCTTTCTTGACTTCCCAACATGAAGAACAGCTCCTTGCAATCATTAAGAAAACAAAACCAAAACAAACAGAAGGGCGTATGTTGTAGGAAGTAGTATTAACCAATAGAAATTTAGTTGCAAGTAACAAAGTACAGGACAACAGTTTTCAATAGGATAAACATGCAACTGAGAGGCAGGAATTCCTAATTTCCAGTTTAGGCCTTCTGAACAGTTGTTACAACTTGTCCAAGTCCACATTTAACCTATGGCTCAATTTCCATAAATGAAATAAATAATAAACCCCACACGCTTTAGGTTTTATTTGCCTTACAGCCATGTTATAGGGTTAATTAATGTTTGTATAATGCTTGGATTATGCAACAAGTACTAACAAAACAGGATTTCTCCAGCCTTGGGGGTACTTTATTATTGCACTTGCACAGATTATAACCTACGATAACTATGACTGGAAGACAATCTTTGTCATAAACCTTTTCACATGCTTATAGCTTTCCAAAGTGTTTACTGCTGTGGCTGATTTTTTCCCACCTTTATCTTTACTCAAGAGTGAATGTTCCGAACACTTCAAAAAGGTTGGTTTTGATTGTTAGACATCATTCTCCCAGTGTAAAGCAATTCTGAATGCTTTTATGACTTCATCTTCTTAATTAGAATGATGCAGTTCTTCATAAGCAAAGTCACATCAAGTTTGGAAAAAAGTTCTTAAGATACAACTTTACAATGTAAAACTGAAGTATGAGGCACAGAGGAGGAAAAGCCTATATGCTCCAAATTGGATAGGGTATGTACTCTCATAAAGGTAGCTCACAGGAAAACAGGAAGTCACCTTCTGAGGACAAACCATCATGCTTCCAAGAGAACATGAATACTGTAAACACAACAGGCAGTTCAGCTTCAAATCAAAATTTGGAGGAAGGACTTGAAAAGTCCACTTGCCTCCTCCATACAGATGCTGCCCTCTGACCCACAACAGAAATATTTCAAATACCCCCTGTTGCTGTTACTGAGGGAATGTGATGCAGCTGCTACTGCTCCCACCCAGGCTGCCACCCACCTGAGATAGAAGTCCCCAAGGGAAGGGCAGCCTCAGTCATAGTCCCATGCATGAGAAAGCAGGGCTAACAAAGACCACCAAGACAAAGGGAAGGGGAAGATTAACACAGCCAGGGCTGCAAGACCATACCTCTTCCCTTCAACCACTTTTTCTGTGGGTTACCAGCAAGCTTATTCACACAGGTGCAGCAGAGCACAAACACATGCTGCTTGTTCCAGCCTGGGATTACACCTGAGCTAATAAGCCTCCCTGATCAGAGCTGGCTCTCAGCACTCTGGTTCTGGAAGCACAATGCAGACAAATGGAAGTTGGCTCTGGAAAGTGCCAGAATGAGTCTGGGGTTTATTAGCTCAGGCTTTGCACCATTCAAGAGAGTATAAACTGGCCCTAGAGACCAAATAGCTTATTAAAGTGATACTGAACCTGAGCTAATAAACCCTGACAGGTCCAAATGGACGCTACATGAAGTCAGCTCAGGTGTACCTGCATCTGTGGCACAATTAATCTACAACTGCAATAATCCACTCAAAACTAACTGAGAGTTCACTATCTGAATCTAAAAAAAAAAAATCACTTCTTTTTACTGGACACAAGGGGTTAACATTTGCTCAGTTGTAGGATTTCTGTTCTTCTGAAAGGATCATCAGGAGGTTCCAGAAAAGGAGATAGCTGGCTTTTATGACTGTGAGACTAATCTTCCGTAACTAAATCAAGTCAATGCTATCTCATGGTTTGCCTAAGCTACAAAACAGACAACTTCAGTACATTTAGTACTTCCCCTGGCTTGCCAAGAGAGGGGTAAAACTCAGAAAATCCAAGCCAAGTGTATTATACCACTGCTAGGATGTACCAGAGTAGCACAAGAACAGGCAGAAAAAATATTTAATGCTAAGGAGAGCCCAATATCAGAGACACAAAATGAGAAAGAATGGTCAAAGAGAAAAATCACACACACACACCTTTAACTCTTTCTCTGCTACTCTATTCCTCCAATCACTATATGAATGAACCAAGCAATTCTTTGATTTAAACAAGATTCTACAGCTATCACACAAAAACTTAATTGTCTGACTTAGTCCTTATTGAAGACCCTAAAACCAGACAGGAATTAAAACATTAAAAAAAACAAAACAAAACAAAACCAAACAAAAGACAAAACTTAAAGGACAAAAAGCAAAGAAAACAAGAAAACTGATTATTTTATTGAAAAAATAAAGTTTAAAAGGATAAAACTTGAAATGAAAGTTACTGGAAGACAGAAAGAGAAAAAACATGAAAATTTAGGGTGTGTGTCTTCAAAATAATGCAAATAAAATTGGTTGACAATAGGATTTCAGTTGAAATAGTTGAAATAAAGCTTTTTAATTAATACCCTGAAATTATTAAGAAATTCCATTCACTGTGATTGGGCTTTCAGCTAAGGGAGGTGTTTAGTAAGGTTTGCAACTAGCCTCAAAATACCACCGTAAACTGAAGGAAATAATTTTAGTACTTGTACCATGTGTCAAGCAAAAAAGCTGACTAACCTAACACAGCAGCATATATTTCAAGCTGAAAATGCTAATTTCCTACCTTAATGTCACCTTAAATTCATGTCTAAGTTGGTCAGGGAAATTGTAAAGTTTTTTCTTTAACAGCCTACTGTAATAAAGCCTTTGCTTCTTAGCAACAGTTCCATACAGGTCAAAGGTACTTAACCTTACTGAGGATTATAAATGTGATTGATCCCTATTGTGAAAAATCCCACACAGGGACAAAAGCCACTACAAAAAAGCCCAAAGTTTGCATCTTAAAAGCATTGTTTACTCCATGATACCCCAAGTCTCAGGGACAGAAATCTGTCCTGATCAACTAAAGTGATGTCCCAAGAACTTCCTAATGTAGCTGATACCTAAAAGGGTTTCCCGAAAAAAAAAAAAGTCTGTCACTCATCTTACACGACATCATGGCAACATCACTGCCATTTAGCCATTTACAGTCATCCTGAATGCTGCCTAAATTAGCAGAGATGCTTCCTCTTTCACATTAGAAAGATCAACACGAGTATAATTGCATTGACTCTGTGTTATTTTATGCACATTTTGTGTTTGTAGGTATCCCAGTAAAGGTACATCCCTCCACAGGTCCTTCTCCAAATCCATCTCTTTTGACTTGTTCAACACTTCAAAAACTCCACATCCAAAGCACAGGATCTTCATGCAGGCTGCTGGTGAAAGGACAGTATGGGGAGATGGCAACTCCTTGCTCTCCACCTGTACTCCTCTGGCAGGTTCTTTACTCTATTAAGCCCCCACGTTCAAAACAACTCCTAACACCCAAGTGTTAATGTGTGTGGACTTCCGTCACAAAAACTAATCAAGCTCTCTCCAAAAATGCCACTATCTGTGCTGACAAACATAAGAGGCACCTGCTGCTCATCCTTTAGCAAAGCTGAAGATTAGCAAGGAGGTATTTAAGGATGAAAAGTGTTACACCTGCAGCGCACTGTGATGCTGTGGGAGTGCTTGAGCAAGTATGCTAGTAATCAACACCAGTGCAGCCCAGGTGGGATGTCTAACTCAGCCAGCACCTCTTTGCCCACAGCTAATATCAGCACCCACCACAAGCCAGTGCGGTCCCCACAAGTACCCTCGCTACTGGCCCCAGTGGTGCCCCCACACCCCATCCCAGCCCCCTCGACCCACACGGCTACTCACGTTTGATGCATCTCTGGGAGCCCGTGGCCTTGCTCCAGCCGTGGCAGGGACACGTCTGCTGTTCATACAGTCTCTGTGACTGATATGAATGTAATGAGTTTTTTTCCAGTTTCATAGCTCTTG
>JANHGB010057596.1:5524-20163 GCA_026283785.1 Coracopsis vasa
GAGCACATATTTGCAAATGCTTTTCCTAAGTGATGTAAGTCCTGTTTAATTTGTAGTCTTATATTAAGAAATGGTTTCTAGGTACACCTTTAATATTACCACAAGGAACATGAAAATAATAGAGTGTTTCTATAATTATTTTTTCTCCTCGACTCTATAGAAACTAATAACTGATATTTTAGAGCCTTTTGCAAAGTTAACATGGAAATAGTATAAAAAAGGAAATTAATTAATGGGACTCTTAGTCCTTCCTAGTTGCAATGCCACTACATGATGGTTCAGGCACATAAATGCATGCAAGTGAATCAGTTAAGACAAGAGAAAAGCACTGTGCATTAGCATCCATCATCTCTTACCTCTCAGGAGATGGCCATCTGAGAACCATTACAGAGGTTAACATGTTCGCAAGAATGGTTCTGATTTTCCAATTGAGAAGCATTAATAGAAACACAAATTCTGAAACAATGTTATTTAATTAGCATGTGGGAAGGGACAGAAATTAATGTGTGTTTTTAATAATTGATTGTCATTACATAATAACTTCCATATTAATTGTGCATTAATTATGTTTGATGCAGAGCATTACGGTTTTCTTTTCACATATTGCTATGTGCATACTCTATTATGAGAGAAGGTTTTGTCCCTTCCAAAGGAAGATGTGAGGTCAGGATATGAAAATTTACAATTTACCCTGTATTTACCCTGTTACAATTTACTCTGGGCAGGGTATCAGATTCAGTTTGTCAGCTGTTTCCCACTAAGAACATGCATGCTCCTATCCTATCCTAAATACAGATTGATTCTGGTCTCCTCAAATTCCCTGTAAAGATCCCTATATTCTTCAGACTCATGTAGGTTAGACCAGCAAAAGTCACTTTGCTGATGCAGATACAGGAATATGTATATTATACAGGAATACCACATTAATAATAAATCCATATATAATATTATTAATACAGATAACACAACACTTACCATAGGATTTGACTGTCCAGATTCTTTCTGAACATTCTCTGAACATTCTGAACCTGCAAGTGTGCGACAGATTTTCTCATAAGTACTTTTCAGTACTTCTTAAATCTGTCTGGCTTATCCTAAGATACTCTGTTTCCATGAGTCTAGAAGGTAAATATATAAGTGTGTGTGACGGAAGGAAGGAGCAGAGGGACAAAAATGTAAATGAGGAGTTAGAAAAGTGTCACTGAACTTCCTTTCCTGAGTAGCAGTAGCTACTGGTTAGGGTTGCAGTGAGTTTTGATTGAAAGTGTCTTGGTAGCAATGGGAATATATTTGTATATCAGTTCATGCTTTTCAACATCCTGCTCCTCAATGGATCTAATTTTTGCAAAATGCTGTGTTGTAGAGCTTCATAGAATCAACAGATGGAGCTAGTTAATACCTTTTCACTAACTGTGTTTAATATGATGTTGTTAAAAATCTAAAACTAAACTTAAAGAGAATAGTATGAGCATGTGATGGGATTAAACTGATATTTGATTATGCTTAACAGTTTTTCTACATGATTACTTAGAAACTGTGCTCATATAATAGTGTGATGGACACCTGGATTATTTAGAGCAGGACCTGGCTATTTGTCTTGCCTGAAGCACAAATACTCAACTGCCTTTCCAGCACAGAATGTTTTCTTGCTTGTAATAGCTGCTAACCTGGGCATACATAATCATCTTTAAAAATAATTTTCACCTCTGAACAGCAATCAGACACTAGAATAAATAGTGTGTGAAGATTCTGAAAGCCATGGGTTTAACTAAAGAAGTGAGGCATGAGGGCCAGAGCAGGGTGCCTGCCTGAAGTCCTCCATGGGTTGTAGGTTTGGGATTCACTCAGCAGAGGCTTACCTGGTACCAGGGGTTCCTGCCACCAAGGGGCTTCCTTTATATCCAGGCTCTCTAAAGGCAGGTCTGTCTATCTATTCTCCAAAATACATAGTTCCTTTCTGTCCCAGCATCACTGAGTTTCTCTGGCTGCTGCTGTGGCCTCTGGCAAAAACCTTTAGATTCACTCTATCCACTGCTGCAGCCTCTCAAAAGAGTGATGCTATTGAAATAATGTACAGTTTTCTCAATTTTGTTTAGCTTGGTAAAACTCAAAGAACATTTTAATGCAAAGGCTGAAGGGAGGACTTTCATCAATATGAGGCTTTTCACCTCACCTTGAGCTCTTAGTTTGGCATTGTGAAGTATAAAATGGCAGGTGCATGTTTCAAGGTGGCTTTGTCTTGTAAGTGACAACACATTTCTTAGCACTGTCTTATTTTGGTGGGTATTTCTACTTTAATTTCCAGTTGTGTATAGAGCCAGAACACAACACTTGGTACTCTCTTGCAAAGCATGTGCCTTGGGTAATCTGCAAATGTGGCTTGGAACCTTTAATCTTTCTAATAGGTATGGCATATCCGAAAATACCTGTGGTCTTTCTGATCAAAGAAAGTGACCTGTCTAGAAGAAATTCTGTTGAGCTTTTTTGATGTTCACCTTATTCCTTCAATAATGTTTTTAAGATGGAGGAATGGACACATAAAGAGCTTAGTCTACAGTCTCAGGTACTCTGTCGATGCTGGCCATGGTTCATCTCTTTTCCAAAATTTACTCATGCCTTGTACCCCACACAATATTCTTGAGGTGGAGGGGCTTGCACTAATGAACTTAAGATGAAAGATGGGTCATCCTGTGCTAGTTCATTAGAGAGAAATAACCTGTTTTTCAAGCATGAGGATGGGGGCTCCCACGTTATTTACCCTCATTTTGTTGTGGGTTCTGAAACTTTTAGGTTTGCTTTAGAGGAGGAGAAAGATCTCTTCAGAGCTTACAATTCCTTTCCTTTTCTTGTTTAAGCACAAATTTTATTTATTTTTTTTTTTTTAAGCCTAAGAGCTCTTTCAGTTTGCATGATTCTTAAAATTCCTCTTCACCTGACTGAAGTATCAGCCAGAAGCTTAATAATTCAGCTGGCTAGTAAAGAGGGTCATATCTTCCCTTCATGGAGAAAATGCTTGGTAAAGTATACTGCTGTAGCTGTGGGATCCTGTGCCATCAACTGCAAAGCCTTCACAAAATGCCAGCCTAATTGCTGCATGCAGCTACACAGAGCTGTATCAGAAAACAACTCAGAAATGAAGTAGCTCAATATCAAATCTGAAATTATTTAATTCTGTCAGAAACAAATGAGTGTTCTGTGTCTAACCAGCACCCCCTTCACCTATGCTTGCCCAAGTTGGAGGTAAATAAACTTTGTTACACAAAATATAATTGTAAATCATAAAACAAAGTCTGTTTTTTGACCACGTACAATAATGAGGATTTATTAAACTGAAACCTAACATACTCTTTCACATAGCTGAGGATTAAATGGATCTCTGAGGCTCTCTTGCATTCAGCGGCAGTGATGAATGCAGTGATTGATGTCTCTCTAAGAACCGCTGTTGAAAACCAGGCACAAGTACTTTGAAGGCATAATCAGTATATAAAACTGTTGTATGCGGATAAGCAATACCAATTTAGCTTTGTCTCAGTTCAAAGGTATTACTCAGCCTAACAGTATCCTATCTCTCCAAGCTGCAGGATTTCAGTCAGATTTTTTGTTTGTGTCTCAATTTCTGTTTTCTTTGTGATTGTAAGAATGCTGGGGCAGAGACTGCCTTCATTTCAAGTATGCTCCACACTTGCCAAGTATTCAGAGAGATAATGTTAAGATCTACGGTTTATTGCTCTGCACTATTATTGACAACATCTTGAAAACATGAAGAACATTTTTCTAATCATCTTCTCTCTAATGTCAAGAACAATTCATTGGCACCTTTGCAACTCCCTGTAGATAATACAGGGGGGAAAAATTATTTTTACTTAAACTGTAGTGGTTTAAGCTTAACCACCTTTACTTAAAGACATTACTTTAGCAAAGCTATTTTTATGTCTAGGGTTGAGCAGTGTTCTTCCTTTTAAAAATAGATTATATATCAGGAATATTTTCCAGCTCCTGAATGTGTTTATTTTTTTCCTAACCATCACAGAGATCAGAAACCAAAAAAGCCAGTTTGTAAAGCATTCAGGGTACAGAACTGCATTTTAGAACTGATAATTAAAGTTCAAAGCATACAAGCATACTCTTTTTCTTTTTTTTTCACTTGAAGATGCTTATCAAGAATATGAACATGCAAATAGAAAGAGTACCCGGTAAAAAATGAGGGAGGGTAGTCTGTACTAAATCTACCACTAGTTTCAAAAATATTATGCTATCTATTTATTTCACCAGCTGGAGCCTAAATAACCAAGAAACATTAAAATTCAATTCTTCAGCAGACATCAACTCCTGAGTAAGAAATCCTGCTGCAATTCTCCTTGTATCCATGGGACCAAGCTGGAGGTGAGATAGTTGCCTTAAAGGTGAGCAGAACTGGAGGAACTGTAAAAGCCTACCAGCCTTACACCAGTCTGAAATCCAGGTACACCGAAAGTTGCTGTACAATAGGTGCCCAGTTTCCATTTCTTTCAATACTGCCCATACTGCTTCTTCCAAAAAGATGTGCCTTAAAATAACCTAGGCTTACCACTAGGTATTTATAAGAGACAACAGTATATTCTTAGTTAACAGAGATCTAACTATGTATTAAGATCTTGCAGCTATTTATCCAGTTTTTCTCTTAGAGTATCCAGTAATATAGTTTGTGAGCAAAGATACAAGTGACCTTTGCCAATTAGCCAGCATGTTCATCTATAACAGTTAACAATGCTGTTCACTACTGTAGCAGGAATCATGTTATTAACAGTGAACCAGTACTGGTAAAAATTACAGCTAAAGCCTTGTAACATGGCATTCTTAGCCTGTTTTTCCCTCTGTATGTGGTTAACCATTGTAATTCAGAGGGTTGTGTCTTTATTTTACACAGTTAAGTTTCTATGTTCTCATTCATCAGCAGGAAGCTGGACAGAACTTCACTCAGTCTCTGTCAGAAAGTGGCATTGGGGCTCTGAAGGTTGCATCTCTACTTGAGAGCCAGAGGTTTGTTCTGTTAGCCTGTATAACAGCATATCGGCTGTATGTTAGTGAAGCTTGCTCATTCATTCATATCTGAATTCTCAAGTTCACTACAAACAGTAGAAGTAATTGTTTTGCATTCCAGTGCATCAGGATTTTGTTTATTCTCACTTGCTATCAGAACAGTGCTGAACATTGTAGGGTAGAAGGTTCAGCTCAAATACTGTTGGATTTATTTTTTATTTTATTTTTTGTGTGAAGAGAAGGGATACCAAGAGAGTCAGTTTTAGGGAGAGGAAATAGAAAAGAGCAGAGAAAAAGTAACAACACAGAAAATACAGAAAAATATTCAATACTTTTGGTTCCCAGTAGCAATCCAAAATGCTTTTGGATTAAGGACTGCTTGAATACTTCTATTATAGAACATCAAGCTTTTATGCTTCTGCTTTTTCTAACGTAGGTTAAAGTCACAACTGACTGGACAGGTACAGTGATGGTACGGCCAACTAAGGACAAAACCCAACACAGCAGCTACAGAAAGTATAGAGGGGCAGATTAGTCTTCCTAGAATTTGTTTCTGGGCTTCTCTTGCTATGTATTTGTCTGTCAGATGATTTTGTGTAAAGACGAGATGAAAGCATATGATTAATTAGACTCACTTTGTTGTCTAAAGGGGTTTTGTAGATGTGGTTTAAAAAGATCTACTATTCCTGATGGAAATAGCTCCATTAGATGAATTTAAACACAGTAGATATAAGGAATAGGTAAAATACAATTTTCTTTTGTTAATGCTACATAGTATACGATATAAAACTTGTCACATGGCCTTGTTGCTGGAAGGAAGATGTTTTAAAAATTTCCAGTGGGAAGAAAAGGTAGCATTTCTATAAAGACAGAACAAAAAAATGTTTGTTTTTTTATTACCTCTGTTGCCACTGTTCTTTAATGGAGAAAATATTCTGAATGTATTTGCAGTAAAACCCTGCAGCACTTAAGACAATGAACAGATAAATACAAAATTTTAATTTTAGGGCAACAGATAAAATACAATTTCTAACAGAATTAATTCTTCAGAACTATTCTCTTGATAAATGAGCAGTGAAAGGAGACTTTTCATGTGCTAATGTATGGAAATTTTTGTTTTCTCAAGGATTATTGTACTATATTTATACTTCTAAAAAACAGCTCTCTTCTAGGGTCCAAACACATAAACCCATTGGTGCCATTGCCATATTATGTATCTAAAGAGACACACAAAAATTTAGTCACTCTCTTGTCTTGTACTTGCAATGTGGAGCACTGCTAGGCCCGAAGGCAGAGAAGAGAGATAGTGTCAGGATGTCTGGATTTTTTTCCCTCAGTTATTAAACAAGTGAATTTTGCCAGTTCTGTAGTTGCAGGAGCTCTTGTCTATTACAAACTAAAAAGAAAAAAAGAAGTCTAGTCTTGAGAAAATGCAATTAAGCCATCTTGTTTGTTTTGGACTTATTTTGTTGGTTATATAGGAAGGGTACATGTTTCTTTGAGCATGTGCTCACTTCAGCCTTCTGAGACACCTTTGACACACACTGAATTGGAGGTATTTTTCCCCCCAGGGTGCTTGAAGATGATATGTAACTGTGATTTTCCTGGCAGCAGCTTGAATTGGTCTGTGCTTTAATGTAACCAAACAACTCTAAATGTGAGGGTGGGGATTCTCTCACCTATATATTTATAATGCTATTTGCATATGCAATTAAGGGAAAGAGCAGAAAAAGCATCAGTTATCTGCTAGTGTATCTTAAATCCTAGATAGATGGTTGTTCAAGTTGGCTAGAATTTACAGAGAGCACAGCTGACACATTAATTTATCCTGATGCTCTGTTTTCCCTATTTCATTATTAGGTAAGTTTCTTTCTTTGCAGTCTGAAATATTAATTCCCTTAGTTTTCAGCTACTTATGAAAATTTATTTCATGAGCAATTGGTAGTGAGTACATCTGTTAGGAAAGGGAGTAGCTGTTCTCAATATGTTAATTGATTTGCAAATTTAGCTGTCAAAAAAGACCCTGAGAGGAAACCACAGTAAAACTTTGTTTTCAGTTAAGCTAGTATCTTTACAGTGGAGCCAGGGGCTGCTGTGCAAGCCTCCTTCACATCTTGGAGACCAGGCACATCACAGGATAATGCTTTTGGCCCCTAAGGGAAGGGAAGAAGCCAACTGCAACATAGCTCTTTCGGATGAGGCAGTCGGGGTGTCATTAGCTGAGATGACTGCAGGTCAGCCAAGATTCAAAGATATGACAGTGGAGATCTGGGAATAAGAGAAAGAAAAATCAGAATCTTTTGCTTTTATTGTATTATGACGAAAAGAGAGAGAAAAAGAAGCAATCGGCCTTTCCAGCTATCAGTGTACAAAAAAAAAAAAATATATATTTAAATTTAAAATATGTATGCATGAAGAATCAAGTTACGTAATTTCTTTTGTGTGCACTTTGGTTAACAGCGTTTAACATTTTGTGCCACTTTTAGTGACAGCCCTTGATGGGAAAAACCGTGGTGGCAGTAGGTGGCAGTGCAGCTCTTTCTTTGCGGAATTTGAAACGGCAGCATCAATCCACCGTTTACAAAGTACAGTCTTTTCCAGATGCAGGCCTCAGGGCCATATTCAGTCCTGCAATTCACTTCTCATTGCTGGGGATGTCTCGTTAGGAGATTAACTGTTTAAAATGCAGTGCTAATGTGAAAGTTTTAATTGGGAAATCCTGTGCATGTTAAATTAATCTTAAGTGCTTTTATCTATAATGCCTGTTTCTTTTCCACAGTGCTTTGTATTTTTAACTCCCTCACATTTTTTTACATCATATTAAAATAACTGAAATAGACCAACAATGCTTTTTAGATCAGAGTTTACTGAAAATGCTTTACAAAGCTGGTTTCTGAAGCCTCCTAAATCCTACAATACAGGACTTCCCAAATGCAATGTGAGCTGAATGGTAGCATCTCAGCATACTGTCTGTATATTGACAGGCAGTTTGTATCTATGGAGAGAATGCAGGCCAAAGGTTTCATCCTAACCACAGCTTATGTTTCATGGATAAGTGTGTTATGCATTTGGAAATGCTGAGAACAACTGGGATTTGCAGTTTGAAAGAAAAGCAGATAGTAACTCAGCTAAACATTTAGCTTGAGACTTTCAAAGTGGCCCTGGGGATTTTAGAGACTGGACTCTGAGGCTGCTTATAAAATCCTCAGTCCTTAGGCCTATTTTTTTTCTTTTTTTTTCTTTAAAGAGGTTTTACAGTTTTTAATTTGACCACATCATACACACAGAAGTCTTGATAGAAGTGGGCAGTAAAGGGAGAAAATGAAATTGCAACTCTACCAAGGTATAAGTTGTATTCCAGTTCTTACTCTGTGTGCATGGTTCAGGTTTTATCTGCATACTTTGGTGGTTATCGTTGCTTTTAAAGTCTTGATCTTTCTCAGGGGCACCTTACGCACCATTTGGCTGTTTCTTTTTGTCACCTTCCCAGGCATTTTTGCAGAGAGAGAAAGATTTGGGCACAGCACTGTGAATATCATTTCCAGATTTACCAGCCTGGCACTTGTCTGCATTGCCCAGTGTAGACATTGCTGAGAACTTGAGGAGTAGTCTATGAAGGAGATAAAAGGTAGACAGTTGGCCATGCCTTTAACATAAATATTTTTAGACTTTGTGATTAAATGGGTTTATTTATTAAAGAGTAGCCTGGTTTTTCTTTTGTAAATGCCTGGATAAAGATGTGGCCAAAGGAGATAAGTTATAAAGATCAGCCACAGAGCAACGGGCCATTAAAGGATGGAACTAACATATCATGATGAAGAGTTTGAGTGTGTGTTTGTAGGTAACTTCATTTCTGCAGATGCTCAACATTAATAGGATTCAAAGATATCTGTTTGGAAGATAGGGTATAATTATTTGCATTTTGGGCTACTGAATAATTCTCTTTAATTCATATATAAATAATGTAGCATAAAAATTGCTATGTTCTTTATCAGATTGAATTTAATGATTGTAAGGCTTTTCGTGATGTGTGTCTCAGCTATGAAAGATAAATTTCACATTCCTCTCTTGTGCGGAATGCTTTCAGGGTGAAGAATGTGAAGCCCACCCTTTGGCAGAGAAGTCAGAGCAAATGTGCCAGTGCTGAGGCTTTCATGGTGCTTTAGCAGTTAATACTTAAAATGCAGATGCTCATGTTTGTTGTTTGCATGATTTCAAGGGTTCTGATGAAATGTTCCATCTGATCTAGTCTCAGAAAACCCAGGGAAATATGTAAAAGGGCATCATTCGTGTCTTGCATTTCTACTTACAGAGAATATGAAAAGCATAAATATTATTCCAAATATAAATCTTTTGCAAATTATTGGATCTTATCCTCTATCTCTTTATAGATATTATATAATGCAAACACAGTGCTTTATTATTGAAGGTGGTCTGATTTTATTTGCCCAGAACACAAGATCAGTATGTGTCCTTAAATAGTAAACTGAAATACTAGTGAGACCAATTTGCCTCCAGCTAGGGAGAAAATGGCTGAAGGCATTATGGGAAATCTACATCAGATAAGGCCGAGTAAACCTATATATGTATAAATATACATGGAGGAGGGAGGGGAGTAAAAGGCTGAAGTAATTTTAAAAGGAGATTCAGCATGGTAAGATATTTGGAGAGAAGAGGCACGAAAACGCAGATCCTTGGAAAAAAAAGAAGATTTCCGAAGTTCTGAGAAAATTGTAATACTTTGAGAGACAGGCCAGCCAGCTTTTTCAAAATTAAGTGACTTTGGAATATTTGTAGCTGAATGCTGTCTTTTGATAGAGGAGAGGCGTGGAAGTTTGAAAGGAAGCTGATAAATGACAAAATGCCTTGCGTGTGGGAAAGGGAAAACATTGAAAGCTCTGGAAAGAATGGTCTGCTAGCATATTGGTGTCCAAATAGGTTGGCCAGAACTGCATGAATAACCTGCAATACTGACAAATGAAGTTACACTTTAGTTCTTCTGATTATTAATAAAAAATTTGTGAGCATCCATGGTCTAGGGTAAATAAACATATAGATGTTAGAAGCTATATGCATCCAGATGATTTTCAAACGATGACTCCAGAAGAATTTGCATTGAATAGCTATAGGAAATTAATAAGTTAGAATTGATAATATCTGTTAATGTACAAGTCATATTTTAAGCAGGGAAACTGGATTTTAGTTCATATTCTGGGCCAGGTTTTCTCACATGTCTAAATTTATGCTGCTGTCAAAGAAGAGGTGCCAATTTACCTCAACATAGTCTCTTTCTTTGCGTATGCTTTAACGTTAATAATCTTGAGAAGTGCCAAAGCTCTGGAAAAGGAGGTCTTTCTTTTCTCTACCTGACAAGTGCAGTGTATTCTGCAGCAAGGAGTCTATTTACATTACTGAGTTACATTCCTGTAATGGGTGAACAGTTACGGAGGTCACAGTACAGATCAGTTCCCAAATTACTTGACACAAAAACTTCACTGAACTGTCAATAGATATATCCACACCATATATTGCTGTTGCCCACACTATAGGCATGCAGAATATGACACAGATTCAGCTCAAAAGCCACATGAACGTATTTTTATGCTCACAAGCTCCAGCTAATATTTGTGTCCTGTACTGAAGCAGCCATACAACTTTCAGTCAGTTCTGAAGTTAGGCAGAGTTTGCTCACCTGTGCTCAGGACATGAGCAGAAACAGATAGCTTTGAGCACTGCACTATGTAAGTGTACTTGGCAAAGGATGCCTCTTTGGAGGTGTGGATGCCAGCAACTAAGCAGTTATCAGTCATCTCGTTTCACGTAACACATGCAACCCAAGTAAATCCATGTTGTTAGATTACAGTTGCTTTAGCTACTGTTAATATGTGCTGAGCAGTTAATCTAAAAATTAAAGGTTCTGTATTCTGTTATTATTACTAATTCCCTGACCCATGAAGGACCCTTTCTTGTTTCATTGACAGAACATTATTAACTAGTCATGGTATAGTATTATTTAGTTTCATTTGTGAGTCAGGTGAACAGCTGCAGCGTATTGACACTTTCAGTCCACTTAATTAAAACTGAAAGTACAAAACAAAAGCAATTAATTGCAGCAATCAATAAATATGAAATGTAAAGTATTGAACATAAGCTCATGATTCCATGGTATGTTGGAATAAAAGATTTATTTTTTTTTAAAAAAAAAAAGATAAAAGCTGGGCTAACTATTGTTTCTCAGAAACTGAGAATTTAACAGCACAAATGGGGCAGGATTTCTTCTTTGGAACTACTGCTAGAACTTCTTCATCTGAATTGGCTCATAAAACATACATGAGGTTTATAGTAATAAGTAGTCATGTAAATAAATACATTGTACATATAGCAACCAAGAATGGTATGAGGTTGAAGTCTGTTGATAGCTATTGAGCTAAATATGCTGTGCAGGCAGTGCATCCTAATGAGAGAGTACCTAGAAAGAAAACATTCCTTAAAGCATCAGAATGGCTACAATTACATGTCATGGCAATATTTTTTTAATATTTTTTTTATACAAATGTTAAATTTCTCACTTGCCTGTATGCTGTTTCAGGATAGCAGATAATGAAAAATAGTTTAGCTTTTCAGATTAATGTACTGCCTAATCTGTGAATCTCACACTCCTAAATCTTCCTTTCCTAGGCATCAAGTCTGATTTTCACTTGTCTCTGTATCCGTTGTTTAACCTTAGTTATTTTAATAATGGATCCTACTGAACGTTAAAATAAGTCAGTCCTTCATTCATTGCTAGTTTGCTGTGAGTTGAATTAATCAGAGTTGAACAACTTTTTAAAACTATGCCTCAAGAGTTTTTAAACTATTAAATATTTTTCTATTATAAGGACTCAGAATTGTTCGCTGCAGAGAATAAAGTACCACTTTTGCATATATTACACAAACATTTTGTGCTTCGTGAATCCACAATAAATTTTCTTGCTGATTACTTGTGTAATCTAAGGATCTCCTACTGTTTTATGGAGAGTCTTATTAATTTCATTCAAGTAATAAAATTAGCACCTGTAGAGAACCCTTTATGATTTTTAAGCTTTTATCATATTTATGAGAATCTGCTTCATTTATCATGTAACAGCCAGTTTATTTTAACTCTAAAAGTAGTTATTTATTCCTGGGAATTTTTAATGAGTAAGATATCCAATATTTAAATAAAAGGAATCATCATATCAGCCGTGCTGCTTGTTCGTATATTGGTGATAGATTCAGGTATGATCACCAAACTTGGAAGCTACATTTTTAGGGTCAAACACTGAGATTTTAAATGTTCCTTCTGAAGCCTGAGGGAATGCTGAGACAATAATGTGGAACCTCATTGTCTGCTCATGTCACTAGAAACTGAATGAACTACTCATTTGCTATTGTATATGTGGGGATTATGCTCTTGGAGGGTCAGAACTTTAACTGGTGGATTCAGTTATAGAAATAATGTAAATATATCGTATAATAACAAAGATTGATGATAAATTTTGTGAAAGGGAACTTTAGGGCATTGAGAAAATTGGTCTTCCAGCTGAGGCAGAGAGGAACAGAAGCCGTATCTTGAACTCTTCTTTGATAAGCAGGCTTCTGCTATGTATCTGCATGATCCTGCCTTTTTTTATCTGTACGGCCGTTTCCCAGCAATGCAAGTTTTTAACAAACTTATACTTGCATAGTCTTAGATGAAACATATGAGGGTAAGTGCTAATGTTGTAACAAGGACTGTAAGGTTAGAATACATAAATGAAAGCAGATGAATATTGTGTTACTCTTTACACACAAAAAATGTTTCAGGATAATAATGTGATCTCTTTTTCATGAATTAAATTATGTACCATGGCTTGGATGTATTTTTATGTTTCTTTTGAGAACTGCATATTTTCACTTGTAGAGGTGACTTGGCAACAAAAATAAGAGTATTGAGTATGTTTGTAGAGGGAGAAATGATGTTAGAAGCCAGAATACGGACTTCTCTGTGATGGACAGAAGTCCTTCACCAAGACACTATGCCCAGTAGTTATTCACCTTTTCATTAGTGTATGTAGCCATTTCAAAGCCAGTGAATCCCCTAATCAGGAACTATCAAGGACAACGAGAAGCTGAATGGTTTTTAGTTGCAGTAAGCCTTTTATAAATCATGCTGTGACATAATAAAACCCGTTTGTGTAGATCATCTTTGGAAAAATGATTACCTGTAAGACTTCCTA
This sequence comes from Coracopsis vasa, assembly GCA_026283785.1. Lineage (NCBI taxonomy): Eukaryota > Metazoa > Chordata > Aves > Psittaciformes > Psittacidae > Coracopsis > Coracopsis vasa. The sequence goes on from JANHGB010057596.1 coordinate 18,781, forward strand.
TATAAGAAGAACACAGAGCTAACTGTTGTGTCTTTTAGAAATCATCAAGGACTATTGATAGTAAAATGCAGGTAGTCTAGGTGTTGTTTTATACTGATAGTACTCTAATGAAACATTGATTAAATAGCACGATTGAAATCACTCTGACATTTTTAGGCTTTCTGAAGATCACTCAGAAGTAGCAATGTAGGTCATCAGAGAAAAATAGATCTTAAGACAATTAATGAAATTCACTGTTTAAATTATATCAAATCAAATATTCTGGAACAAATTCTTTAAGAGCAGAAAGGAGGATCACATCTACCTATGAGATTTCTTTTTGCTCATACAGTGAAATACAAGAATTAATGTTTGATGGCAAAACATCTTTGAAAGTGAAGAAAGATTCTGAAATGACACCTGCTGGAAAAGGAATAAACTGATGTCACAAAAGCTGTGTGCACAAATATAACCTCTACTCTCTTCTCCTTCTCCTCATTTGGATTACATATACATATTCTAATATTCAGTTTTAGACAATCAAGCCTGGTGACGCAGAAATGAAATGGTTGTCTTCCTGAATTTTCTTACCTTATTGAAGTAAAGCTTTAGAAATATTAACAATGCTTGATTTAAATTATATTAAGGTATTGCAGTAAGAATTTAAATGGCAGCAGTTGCATAATTCCTGTTATGAATCATTTTTGCCTGAGAATTAATTTATTAATTACAGCAGTTAAGTGCAATTATTCTGCCTCTTAAGGTGTACCTTATTATTGCTTTTAAACAGTAAGACAAATTCTGCCAAAGGTAATTATCATAGCAATAATTTAGTGCACACTTTTGATCTTGTTAGGAAAACAATATAATCTTCATGAAATGATCTTTTCCATGTTAATGAGTCATTCATAGAGCTGTCCTTCATGTTCCTTACTCCTCCAAGAAGTGAATTGAAGCTTGGTAATTGGAGAGGCAGTGAATGACAGCAGAGAATGTATTGCTTTGTTTCAGGGTCTGGTTTTGGCCAAATGCTGAAATACTTACAAAAGCTGAACTAAATTTCTTCATAGTAATATAAATGTTGCACATTTTAATAATTCACTTTAAACTCCCTCCATCCCCAATTGTAAACCTCTCAGATGCATAAATTCCTTACTGAATTGGTGTTAGTAGTTGTTACCAGACAAGCAAAGACTTCAGTTTTTTCCATTGTGTTTTCTTTTTTTTTCTTTTGTTTCTTTTTTGAATCAGGGTGTGTTGGATTTATATACTTTTTGCATGTGGGCATAATTTCAAAAAAATTGGCAACCCCTATGTAAAAAAAATAAAAGAATTTTTATAAAATACATCTAGCAAAAAATGTTTTTTATTAGAACCATAGTCTATAATTTTATTTTATTTTAT
>JANHGB010057598.1:0-29728 GCA_026283785.1 Coracopsis vasa
CTCAAACTGCTACTTCAAATGCTCAGTGCTCCTGTGTCTAAGATCTGTGTGCTGGCTCCAAGGGCGTCCATATGACGCTCCTTTCATGAAGTGTAGTGTGGGAGGGAGGAGCTCTACAAAACCATGCACAGAAATACCTTCTTAAAAGTTTGTTCAGTAGACTCAAAACCAAACTCTAAACCACGAAGAAATTCAATGTCAGTAGCATATACAGTGCTCTCTGCTCTGCAAGGTGTTGGGTTCACTTTGCTGGCACAAGGATAGCTAAACTACATCCTGAGGTGGTCACAGGTATCAAGTTGTCCCATAAGGGAGTGGCTTTATACTGAAGGAGGGTAGATTTTGATTAGATGTAAGGAAGAAGTTCTTCACCATGAGGATGGTGAGACACTGGAACAGATTGCTCAAAGAGGTTGTGGATGCCTCATTCCTGGAAGTGTTCAAGGCCAGGCTGGATGGGGCTTTAAGCAACTAGGTATAGGGAGGCTTTGAGCAACCATGGCAGGAGACTTGGAACTAGATGATATTTAAGGTCCCTTCCAAACCATTTTATATGACTGCTTTCATATTAGTCAGTCCTTTTAGGAAGCAGTATCAGCTGACTCTGGCGGAAGATACATGAATCCTGTTGAGACATACAGTGGCAGGCAGGGCTAGGGTGTGTACATCCACACCTGAGGGTGTCCATCTACTGTGAGAAGGGAAGGAAAAGCGCATCTGACATATGCCTATGACCAGGAAAGGATTGTATGTATGCATGCAGCAGAACTGGGGGTGCCCAAACATTAAGTGCTTGAATACTCATATACACAATTATGTTTTGGAGGAGAAAAAAAAATCAAGAAAAAGTCCTTTGCACTTAAAATACACAGAGTCTGTGATGATCCCTAGACTTTATAAGAGCTGTTCCACAGCCTTTTGTTGTTCTTGGAAATACCATCTCCTGCACAAATAAACTTTGTTACCACTGTAGAGAGTTTCATGTTTATCCTAGAAATGAAATGATCTTTTTAAGCCATGGAGTGCTTCAGAAGAGAACCAAAACCTTGAACCTGCTTCAGTCTTCTCTGGCAAGGCCACATGGTGAGCTGAGGACAGGCCTGCTTATTAACACAAGTTTCCATTAATGTTTCTTCTGAAGCTGAATATTAACTATAATCATCTATGCTGGACTCATTTGCATTAGCTATTTTCAATTTTACAGTCAGACAGGGTCTGCATGGGCATCTGTCATTGAAAATCAGGTTCCACGGGGCATATCCTTGTGTGTACCTTCATTCCTCTGCCTCCTTTTGGTCCCCCACTTTGTTGTTCACAGTAGCATGTCCCTGTGGCAAACCTAGGTAATGCTTACTAGGAAAAGTAATAAGAACAAGGTATTTAATGCATTTCTAGCTTGCTTTAATGTGTTGTAGCTGTGAATACAAGGCAAAAAGCAACACCATATGACCATGCTACTTTGGGAATGGTCTATAAAGTGCAGTTAAAATACTTTCAAGATATTTATGCAGTGCATAAGTCACATGAGTAGAGGTTTATCACAGTCAGTAGGAATGCTGGATTTTCATATCACACATTCGCTACTTAGGATGATTAGCAGGAAATTTAATTTGCACTAATTAGCCTTAGGGGAGCAAGAAATTAACTCGATGGGTAAATTCCACTTTTTACTCTATACCGTACCAACATGGAGAGATTTGAGTTAAAGCTTGAGTTGAGTCCTATGCTGATACACTGGACTGCAGATTTCCTAAATTAAATTAAAAAACTGTAGAAAATTAATATATGGATGGTGAGCAGGGTGAGTAGGTGGGGGTTTTCAGATCAAGAGTTGTAGAATCATCATTCGACATATTCATTGGGTTGTCAGCCACTTCTCGAGAGTGTGGTATATTTGTATACGTTATATTACATTAATATCGAACATTACAGCAAAGGCTTTAACAAGTCCTGATTTTGTATATTTGTATATTTTCATCATACAATGTGCTTTATGACCGATCATGCAATATTGCACATTGTAATGCTCAGAGCAGAAACTGTTTTCACAGAACTACTGTGAAAATGCCGTACTTTTTAATTTACAACACCCACTTGCAAATACATTTTTAGGGTCAGGAGCCTTTGTTTGTATGCTGGAAAAACTCTTATGAAAATAATTTTTTCAGAAGTTACTTTCAAAAGTATAAAGCAGATGAGGGAGGCATGAGTCACCACGCAGTCCTAACAGACAAACTAGGAACTAATAAACGCCAATCTTGCCTGCTGATGGTGACTTTTCTATCTCATTCTTCCAAAACACAGTTTAGATCACTTGGTTTTCCCCTCTGTAAAATGGAGGCAATTTTTATGTATCCACCACACAGAATTACCAGAGATTGATTAAAGCATGCAAAGCAGTGAGTCATTCGGTATGGAAGTATGGGTCTATTATACACTGAAGTGTTCTGTCATCCCAGGCTTGTGGTTACACCCAAATTTATCTGTAAAAAAGAAGATGGAAAACATCAGTTGCATACAAGATAATTGCCTTTAATGTCAGAGCTTTTCCTAGTTTGTGCATCTGAAGAACACTCAGAAGCTCACTATTGCGTATTTGGATTTAGACTTTGTAGTACTTACCTGAAACTGCTATTGAAGTGGGAGGTATGACTTCAGTGAGAGTTTTGCCTGAATAAGTATTGCAGAACTGAGTACCTTGAGTTCATAGTTTGGTGTTTAAGTGGTGCATACACACTAGTTCAAATGTCTGCTGAGACTCTCTAATACTTCTGGTCTGAAGAGAGATCTCAGATAGACCTGGGGATAGTCATATATTGTACATCATATATCATATTGCATTCTTAGGTCCTTCTTCAATCCCCAGGACTCTCATTTTGCAGCAGTAGGACTCCTATTCAATAAAGAGTGTGTGATGTGTGTGTGTATTTATGGGTGGTTATATATATACATGTGCCCACACAGAGACAAACATATATGTATACACGACACCAATATATAAATGTGCCTTGCCTTTTTGGGTGTACAAGTATATTTCTGTAAATGCTCAACACTTGTATCTACACATTTATGAGTAATATCCAACTTTCAGTTATAATTGACACCATGTGGTTTTCTGTATAATAATTAGTTTGGGACAAAAAACCTTGCAGATGGTTTCAAGACTGACTCTAACTTGCCATCAATGTAAAAAGATTAAATAAGATGAGCCCACTCCCTCTGAATGGAATAAGCCATTTTCATTGATTTCAATGGGAGCAGGCGCAACTTCGTTTCTACAGCAGAGAACTTGTATTATATTCTTTAAATGAAAGTTTGATTTCATTGCACTTAAAATTATTCATGTTTTGTTAGAAAATGGTTTGAGATTTTATAACCTAGAGCATTTGCTGAATTCTGCTTTGTATTTTCCTCACAGCAATTGGAAGGACCCTCATTCCTCGTTATTTTAGCACTGTCTTTGAAGGAGGTGTAACAGACCTGTATTACATTCTCAAGCACTCAAAAGAGTCATACCACAACTCATCCATCACAGTGGACTGTGATCAATGCACCATGGTCACTCAGCATGGAAAACCCATGTTTACCAAGGTAACAGGGAAGACTGAATAAAGCATGTTGTTTTTCTTTTTCAGTGTGTATAAGAGTGAAAAATATTGGCTGTTGCATTTTTCTGGTAGACTGAGATCATTTCAATACTGAAAACCCTTGAAGCCATTTAATTACTATTTTCTATATTCATTATGTGACTGGGAAATTCTGTGGGCATCCTCTGCAATTCTCCCAGAGAGACTGCAAGAGAAGCACATAATGTCAGGTTGCCAGAACCGTCAGTTGTAGGAATTAAATCCAACCTGCCCATCTCCTGTTCCCTGGGTTTGATTTTAAAGCAACAATGAGATTTCACATTGCTGGTACCTGCTGTTTGGGATGGTATGTGTTACATTTGATACTTACCCAGTCCAAGGGCTATAAATCTCTAGGAAAATAGTGATTTAATACAGTAGGATGCTGGTTGAAAGGGCAGTGAAGTCAATGGAAGGAGTCAATTGATTTAAACATGCTCTGGATCACGCAGTTAGTGAATATTCAATATTTGTAATTGATAGTGAATTATCTTCATGCATTGGCCGCTTCTAGTCCTGTAATTAAACTGAGTGCCATGTATTTATAAAAAACAGTACCAAAAAGGTGGAAAATACAAATTAAAACAATTTTTTCCTTACATTAAAAATTTTGAATTCAAATGTCCCCTTTCATAAGTTAATGGGAAATTATAATTTTCGATCTTGTACTTCTTCATCTGTATGAACATTAACCTTTGTGTGAATAAAGCACAAAAGGAGAAGGGGTAGCAGGAGGAGATCATCCATCCATTTTGGCCTTTGGCCTGCAGGACTGTGGAGGTTTTAGAGTCAAAAAAGACACTGGCTATTGAAAGCATTATGACTAGGGCCCACATGTCTTACACTGTTTTAGCACATATCTGCATCCCATCCCTCTGTAGGGTCTTCCCTGCCATCTTATTGGCTCTTGGAGTGGAGCTCAAAGCAAGGGGAGAGGAAGCTGCTGGTGTGTGGAGCACTGATGAGCTGGGAGGTGTGTGTTTAATGGTGTCATCATTCTAGCTCTCCCACTCCAGCCCCAGAGACTTACATAGACACAAATGAAGAGACTGAAAGCTGCAAAGAGACCAGATAGTCCTAGGCAGCACCTCTTTGCTACCTCCCTGCTCACAAGGAGTCATGTGCTGGCCATGTGCAGAGGCCATGACGAGGGTATCCAGTAGCTGCTTCTCTTCAGAGCTCCCTAAAGCGATTTGTGTCATTTCCCTTTGCGTAAGCTTTAATGCAATAGCAAATATAAGGCGGCGTATTTTTTGGAATCAGTAAATACACCACAATTTTCTCAGTTCAGTTAGTTTATTTTGCTTATCGTGGCAGAACATTCAGCACCAGGCTGGGTGCACACCTCGTATGAGGGGCCCACAGGCACCTCCCATAGCACTGTCCTGTGTGAGCAATGAGTCTCTCTGTCTGCCGCTGCCTTGGCAGCACACAGCCTGCTTCAGCCCTGATGCTTCTGCTGCAGATTCTGACATAAACCTCTGTGTCCCAGTAGAAAAGTTCAGGTGGGGATGTGATTTGGATTCTAGGAGAAAAAATAGGGGGGTTTAATGGCCGTATCTTTAAAATGTAGCTATGTTTAAGAGCAAATCTAAAATAAAACAGAGTAGTTAGTGGAACAAGGTAAAAAAGAATACATTACCTTCTCAGAAACAAGTTAGAGCTAAATACTGTCTCAGCTGTGCATGTGTAACTTCTAGCAGAGATACCAAGGGCACAGATCTTGTACCCAGAGGTAAATTCCTACTCTCACAGTATCTGTGGTGGAACAAAGCAGACCTCTTACAGTAAGCAGGACTCCAATGGACTGTGTAGGTGCTTAGATCAAGTCTGCATTTATCCCAATAGAACTACCGCAAAGAAGCAGTTAGTTTTTAGTTCCACAAATGCAAAAATGCAAACTAACGCTATTTGTTAATACCTCTTTCAGCTTCACAAACAACCTGTAAACTGCAAGTTCACTATTTTCTAATATAAGGGGCTGAAATAGTTCTCATCACATATTGAATCAGGAATGCACAGCTGCATTTTATTCATGTCAACATTTTCCTAGTTAGAGAAACTCACTGCATGCTGCAGTATTGGACAAATATATAAAATGGCATTTCCATTTCTTATTTTCAAACAAATATGGCCACAATATGCCTAACAGTAAGAATATGAATAGCCCAGCTTGTCTTTAGAGGGCAAGAGATCCCTGTAAAGTATGCGCAAACTGTTTTTTCTGCAGTTAGCAATGTTTGTATTTCCCAATAGACTGGCAGAGGAGAGTTATTTTTTTACCCATAGAAGAAGAGGAGAGGACCTTTGCCACTAGACTAGTGAGCACCCTGTGTTTGAGCCATTCTCTTCCTGCACCCAACACTGGGGCCATCAGCTGGATTTTATAGATGAAGCCCTTGAAACTGAGGCATTTCCAGATTTGTGTAAGCCTAAAGTTTCTTTTCAAGCAGCGACTCAGGTTTGAGAAATGGTAGCTAATAAAAGGAGAAGTCTTTTAAAAGAGACCCCGTTAGGAGAGCAAGGCTCTGAGCAGTAGGCACAGGACCAAAGTTGGTTTTCATAGGTGTGAGTGGTTGCAATTCCTACAATTAATAAGTGCAGTGAAGGGGTTAAAAAGCTATTGGTTAGTTTGAGAAATGTTCTTTTTTAGTTTTTTCCTGGCCTAGTCTAGAGCAACCACGTGATGCACTGAATGCCTGCCAGCCTCTTTCTTGTTGATCCTCCGGAGACCATCTGTGCTGGGGGCATTGATTAGAGTGTGTCTGCTGGGATTACATCTTTTCTGTTGCCATGCCAACTAATCAGCTGATTTTGGTTACCACAGAAACAAAATGTCAGAGCTCACAGTACGGTAACATGAATTCAGCACAACAGAAAATGTTTTCTTAATTGGAGACCCTTTTGATTTTTTGGATTCTATGTAAAAGGCAGCTTTTTTTTTTAAAAAAGGCCCATTTAAAATAAGAACTGCACCAATTTTATTGATTAAAAGCAATGCATAAAATTCTGCTCTGCATAAGGAAATGAAATTCCTTTATAAGAGGTATAAATTTTTACCACTGTGATATGAGGAATGTGCTTCAGTTTTTCTATTAAAATTTGTTAATGCCAGAGCATAAAATAAATCTGTTAAGAACTGTGGGGTTTTGAGCTTAAGAGAAGAAACATTTGAGAAGCCTCAGGTATTGTTATAAAAAATATTTTAAACCTGACAGATTTTCATATTAAGTAGACAATAATCAGGATCTTTGGCTTCAGCATAGTAAAATTAATATAAAAAGATTTTTCTTCTGGTATGAATCCTATGTGTGTGCATGTGTACCCCTGTGTAATTTCTTATCCTAGTGCAAGTGATGTGAAAATCAAAATCAGGGTCAAATGACAAAATAAGTCACTTTAAAAATTTGAAGGCATCACTAAGATGTGTTGAAAAGGGCAGATGAGAACCTGTTGCAAGATTGTCCTTTGTAAGTCTACCCTAATTTGTCTGTATGGTGTGCCTGTTAAAATTACCTATGTGTTTTTGCAGAAACAACCAAGAAAACTATGATGATGTTAAATTAAATGTCAACCAGAAAAGCCACACGTTGACCAAATGGGAACTAGCCAAGTCTGATATGGGGCTTGTAAAAAGTCTCAACAGACTCAACTGAATCTAGGATGGCCAGTTGTTCATTTGAATACCAGTTGTATAAGAGTTAAAGTTGCAGAAACCTTTTATTTTGAAAGCTGTTACACCCTGTTTCCACAACAGTTTTCCACTTTGAGCAGAAGCTGTAAACTAATCAACAACAGAGGTAGTTAATTTTCAGATCAGGCATTATTTACAGTGCTCCATGGTACCCCTAGTTAAGATACCATGCCAGGTATGTATTTTGCACCTTAAAGAATGCCACGGCCGTACTAGGTTTTCCACATAAAGCTGTGGACCACTGTTTTAAAGCAATTTGTTTTATTTTTCATTTCCATGTAGTACCCACTTATTTCATTTGCTGTCTCCTTTCTTAGACCAGACCCTTCACAAAGCTGCATGAGCCACTTTCTGTGGAAGCAGCTCTGTTACCCATGACTGCAACCTCTCTTCTGCTCCCCTGGCTCTCAAACCTGCTGTGGCAATGCAGTTCATATAGCTTGATGGCAGACACTCTGTCTGGCTTTTCTTGGAAAGGGGCATTAATAGAAGTAAATTAAAAATGAAAGAAAAATAAAAATGGAATAAAATGCCTGGAAAAGACAAGAAAACTTGGAAAAGGCAAGAAGTAAAAAAATATCAGGTTTGGCCACAGGCATTCAGGGCACTGTGTACTCCAACTGGACATGAAAGGAAGGTTTGTATACCAAGTTATTGTAAGGAAAGGGCAGCGTAAAACAGGTTGGGAATGACTGGTTCAGCAACTTGACATCAGGTGCACACAGTTGCACCACAGCCACCTCCACTGTGAGGTTCAGTCATTAATTAGCAGTAGTGAACTGTGAGGGAAAGAGAATTGATGCAATAAATTAGATTTAGTGCATACAATATTCCATGTTTGTAAAATGCTATAAAATCTATAGTATTATAAGTTACTGTTTCCGCAGTAAGGCCTATGAAGTCATTTTCCCACCTTCATTTTTTGTCCCCAAGAGAACAAAAACCAATTAATCTACCAGAGATAAACAATAGAATACTGCTCTGATATGTTCAAATGTTGTTTAATTGATGATACAATACCACTGAAAACAAAATTCCTGGGAATTTATTTCATGTGTTTTATGTATTCTAGGTGTGCACAGAAGGACGTCTTATCTTGGAGTTTACTTTTGATGATCTTATGAGAATAAAAACATGGCACTTTACTATTAGACAATACAGAGAATTAGTCCCACGCAGCATTCTAGCCATGCATGTAAGTAATCCTTTATTCACTTGACCTAATGCAAACAGATAAGATTAGGTTTATGAGGAGCTCCAGCATATTTCACACCCAAGGCAATTAACTATAAATATTTTGGTTTGCCTGCAACTGCATCCTTTTACAAGTTCTTTCATCAGTCCCTTGTTTCTCAGTGCTCTATTGTTGCCACTGTTGCTATGTTTTCATTTGAGTTTAGCACATAGTTTTCTTTTTAATTCCATTTGGTCATTGGCCCATTGGCTGAAAATTTGTTCTTATTGACATGAACTGCAATTCAGTGAATTTTCATTATTGTAGGTATGAATTGTATTTAGTCTTTAAATGAAGCAAACTTAATGTTACCCTTGCATGACACAGAAAATAAGTATTTACCATGTATTTACTTAGAAACCTTTAGAATTTTAAATCTGATTTTTTTTTTTGTAGTTAATGACTTTTCTTTTGCAATTGAATGAAAACACACAATAGAACATTAAAATATTAAATATTCTAAATGCCAAAGTTAAAATATTATAAGGTAAATCATTGCAGAGAAACAAAGGACAAAGTCTTATTGCCATTTGAGTTCTGCACTGTAGAAGCATTCTACTAGTAGTGCTCCATATACAAAATTAATCTCAGGACTATAGTTATAAAGAATAAAAACACAGGCTTATATATGTGCTTGTATTTTGACATCAAGTTACTTAGCTATCCATAGATAAAGATATGTTCATAGTGAGGAATTTTAAATAATTTAAGAAGCCTGGGCATATTTGAAAGTGCTGTTACATGCCTGAAGAAAATACCTTTGAAAACCTGCCCCATCTTTTACTGTAGAGGGCTGATCTTCTGAACTCTTCAACAGTATCCCATTAAGGGACAACGAGGATGGCCATGAGCGACATTATGTATTTAGGAGGGCCACTGCAATTCAAAGAGGGTGGAAGCAGGTTAGCCAGCAACCAGCAGGTATTAATTTTAGTAATGAGATTGATCTCATTTTAAAGAAGAGGCTGGTCTCACAAGTAAAGCTCCTGGCTAGGGTCAGAGAAGGACTGTACTTGCATTTCCCCTGTTTAATTCTGGGAAGATAACTTAGACCAGGAGGGTTCTCCAGCCTGTGCTTAATGCCACTTACATAATAAGCTCTGCTGAAGGTGCCTTGATGAGTTCTTTCTGCTTCAGTTTCTTATCCACAAAAAGAAAGTGATGCCTTCTGTATTCCTGTCTTTGCCTGCTTAGTTTGGTGGGGCTCCCCGCCAAAAAGCTGGAGGCTTAAATCATACTTCAGGAAGCTCTTTGGTGGGGTCCACTTGCACCCCTGTGCATGCCCAAAGCTCCTAAGTCTATCTTTTGAAAGGGCAAGAACAGAAGGAAGATATTGGAAACCAGTCTTTATCCTGCTCCAATTTCATAATTTCCCATGCCAGCAGAACTCTGTAACTTATTACCTACATTTAGCATCAATGTATAAGTTTTCCATAGGAATGGCACCTTTTTCCAGAAAACCCTCCCTGCACCCCTTCAAGCACATAGAAAAAAAACAAATAGACAAAAAGCAAAGTGAAAATGCTTTTTTCCTCTGTTGTTTAGGCACAAGACCCTCAGGTGCTGGAGCAGCTGTCCAAAAACATCACTCGAATGGGTCTGACAAACTTCACCCTCAACTACCTCAGGGTAAGCACACCATAGCTGATGATTATTGTGAGCATTTTTAAAAGTTACTGTTAGCTTTGAATCAAGGTAATGAGAGCAGAGCCTGTATTGGTCAGGTAAGAAATGGAGCTGACCTTTAATGAGGGTAAAGGAGAAACACAGAGACTATAATAAAGATATAGCTGCTAACAATGTGCCATTAAAAAGGATAAGAATTTTATCATGGAGTCAAAGCAGTGTGCGAGTAGCCCTTGTTTTTAACAGTCTTTCTTCTCAGTTTTGAATTTATTTATTTGTAAGCAGGAAATTCTCCACCATTTTTCCTCTCTGCTTCAGTGTTCCTAAGAAAATGGCAGCTCATTCTTGTTAAAAGCTGCCTGTCCTCTCTGGCTCTTCGACCTCCCCACCTCTTCCAGGCAGAGGCAGGGCTGAGGCAAAGCTCAGGTCCAGCGCTTTCTGCAGCAGTCCCTCAAAGCAGTGCTCACTTCACTTGCCTCTGGGAGCCCGAGCTTCCTCCTCAGCCTTGCACTGAATCGAGTGTGTTTTTCGCAATTAAATAATGCATTTGTTCCCATTGCTTTTTGACCCTTAAAGTGCATTCAAAGTTTGGGAGTTTATTTTTATTTTTGAAAGTATTCCCTGGTGTGGGCTCACAATGCACACACTGAAATACGGGATTGTGGAGCTCGTATTTCAAGGTTGAAATTCAGATTTTTCTTTTTTCTAGACATGCCATTAGCAGATACAATTAGGCAAATTGGTTAATGATACAGCAAGCTAGCTTGGCCAGAATATCTGATTTTATTCCTTTTAATTGTGTGAGCAATTATACAAGATGCTTTTTTAAGACAATAAGAACACTAGAAAATGCAGTTATTTTCAGCCTAATGTAGAGCTGTACCTGACAGTCTATATTTTAGCTGAACTTCATTCAGGTCTATGAACCTTGTAGTACCTTCCTGATGGATGAAGTCCTACCCCCAAGTGTTCTGAACTCCCAGGAGGACAGTGTGCAGGACTGAAATGTGTGGTGAGATCTCTCTCACTGTATCCCTACAGCTTATAGACAGCCTGTGGTTGTACTTACTCTCCCAATAGGATAAACCATTGCTGATTGTTGCTTATGTAGTGTTAGTGCAAAAGTTACTGTTCAAATTATAGTCCGAGTTGTGCAGGGCAGGTTTGTGTAACAGGAAGAAGAAAATGGAGTAAAACCTCAGAGGGATATTACATTGAATTAGAATTTTTCCATGCATAAATTCAAAAATAATATGTCTATGTAGTGGGTATTGTATTTCTCATGGTTCTTTTAGTCTGTGGTTCGGTACAGAGAGTAACTGTTAGCTTAACCAACGTCCCTATAGCCACACTGTCATTGTCCTGTGGTGAGGCATCCTAGGGCACATTGTCCAGAAATCCCCACTGGGGATTCCTCCTCAGTCAAGCCAAGTTTTGCATTACACCCTTGTGGTAAACTGGGCAGCTAGTGGCTGGCTTAGGTAGGCTATTTCCATGTTTTCCTTCCAAAGTGTTCTGTGGTACAAGGCATTGCCTCGCTTTTGAGGTCTTCGATCCCCTTAGCTTGACACACCAGCAAGCACGTGGGCTGGCCTACACCAGCCACAATACTCATACCTGTCCTCTGCCAGGCTCGGGGGGCCTTACTGGATTTACAGCACTACCTCTGTCACTGACCCCTTCTGGGTCCTTTGTGGTATATTCTGTAATTGCTGAATGTGACGATGCAAATGAGAAAGGCAGGGTCCCCGTTAAGAGGCAGCTGGCATCAGGCACCCATGCTGCTCCCCCCATCAGCATCAAAAAAAAAGGAGAGGAAGGGGGGAGGGAGAAAAAAATCTTCAGAAAAAGAAAACTGGGATCAAGCTAAGCACTCGGGAGATGAGCAGTGAAGTGGAAGGGGATGAAAAGATGAAGTCTACTTTTTTCTTCTTCCAGACTAGTTTTGTTAGCTTCACAGACAACATTAGGTCTTCGGGTGCAAAGCTTCCTCTGGCTCCCGCTGTGGTGATTCCAAAAGGAAATCTTTCTTTTCCCAAGCCAGTCTTTGCATCTCTCTCTCTTGTGGTGAGGAATTGATCATTCTGCTCTTTTTTTTCAGGCGTTGAGCTCATCATGGGAGCTCATATTACATGATATATTTCCATTTTGATTTACTTCTTTTCCAATTACTTTCTTCTGTTAATTTTAACATGAAAATCTTTTCTGCACTCAGGATTGTAAAATCATGCACTAAAAAAAATGTGGCACATGCAGTTGGGTGTAAGGTGGTTCGTTTTGTGGGCTTGTTTTTGTTTTAAGTTAGCATTTTATGATGCTTTATTCAGTCTTTCCAGTGTTTGGTAATTAGCACTGTTAGAAGGGTTTGAGTAAGGATTTGAAACTAAGCATAAAAATGATTTTCCTTTTTCTTTTTTTTCTGCTGCACACAGCAAAGGCTTCTGATACTCATAAGCAAAAACTTCACTGATGGGCAGAATTAATCATTTTTATTCTCCAACATTCACACAGCAGCAAGCTGTGTTGCAGTCACTTTAAAGGCAGAATTTAAACCTGGATTTCAGATGGTTGTGATATAAAGGTATAGCCTGTGTTTTTTATGCTCTAGACATCACAGAATGCTAAATCATTGCTAGTTGGGATAATTGCAGTTGCTGGCATGTAAACCTCCATTCCAGAGTGCCACATGCCTTTAGAGCCACAGCTTTGGATGCATGCCCTGGTTTGTCTTCATTCTCTCCAAATAAAGCTGTCCAGCATAGAAGAACATTGATTTTGTAAATCATATTTAATACAAATTTAAAATATATCTTCTTGGAACCTGAAAATGAAATGTTTTGTCCTGTGTCATTTGCCAAATGCTCTTTCTCTCTGTTTTCTCTGGCTCTGTGTAAAACCATAGGCTTCCTTTCTTTCTACTTACTAGTTTGTTTTGTTCCAGCATAATTGATTACCTCATCAATGGGGTCAGCAGACTTTGCTGTAGCTGCTGACTAGGAGTTGAATAGGCTGTCTCAGAAATAATGAGCAAAACCTTGTAGGTTTTAAATTAATATCAAGCTTTTTAAAGTGTAATTTCTCATCAAGTCATCAAGTAGTAGATATTACAGACTATCAGATAATAAGGCCAAGACCTATATCCTAGTCTCAGTCGGTATGAGTCCAGGAACAAACAGGAATCCTGTACAGAGTACGAAGACAGAGATAACACTCAGAAGAACAGTTTCCACCAAGCTACGATAATGTAGTCCCCATGCATTATCTTAATTTTTTTCTATGTAATTTTCTAGTTGCTCAGCTATGTTATTTAGATCTTCAATGCATAATGGATTTGAATGCACTCTAAAACCAGTAGCTTTATACCAGCAGCACTATCCACAATTTGGAGGTCAAATGTTTCTTGCTGCCTTCTATACAATGATTTATTCTCTTGAAATTTCTGACATTATAAAAAGCCAGCCCCTACTGTTAGTTAGGCTGGCCTACCTGGCCTGAGCCTTGAAATGCAGTTGTATCTTGCCCAGTTGGCTTCCAAAATTTGTCTCTACTTTATTGTACTGCCTGGTTTGAAGTGATTTTTTTAGGGCTTTTCCTCATGTGTAGCTATTGCATCCTCTCCACACTGTGGTCTGCTCTGGTAGCCAGTTTATTGATGTCAATGGTGCTGAATCTGCCTCTGCCCTGTGCAAAATGAGTTAGTGTGGCAGAGCCCTTTTGCTTTACGTCAGGGGAGGTATGTAGGCAGGAGAACACACAGTCCCATTTCCCTTTATATCCTGTATGGCTATATTAACCAAGGTTTATCTCTGAGCTACAAATTTATTTGTTTTCCATATAAACCAATAGTGAAGTGTTACTATTGCAACACAGAGGACAATAGTTTTTGAATCCCCACTTCCACTAATTTAGTTCCTCAATAGACACTTTTGGATTTCTTCTGCTAGGAGGATAACATGAATTATTTAATGGGACATAAATTTCTAAAGTCGATTCTTACATTAAAATCAAAAGCCATTTGTATGTATACCCATTGTGTATGCAAAGTTTTCTTTTGCACATGCAAAATATACATGCATGCAACAGTTCCCTTTAATGTGCAGGGAAATTTGCTTTTCTAAATATGGCTTCATGCATAGAAAAGATATAAACTCAAGTAATTTGATTGCTGTTTTGCTCCTAATGTGTAATAGTTTCTGACAGCTATAAGGTCAATATTTTACAGCTGTTTGTGTATCTTCAGTGAAGAAGAAGAAAGATTACGTGCAAGTGTGTTAAGGATGCAAGTCAAATACTGGGAGAAAAGAAATGCTATCTTTATAGTCATCCATGCAACATGAATTCATTTCCCTTTGTGAATTACATTATGGCATCATCTTCTAACTACATCATCATGCATTGTCTTTCTCACAGACTCCACAATGCATTCAGTGCACAGATTGAGTAGCCCTCACTCAGTAATAAGTGCTCCAGTGCTACGCATTTCCTTTTCTGCAGCATCATTCTAATATCTTAACTGCAAATGTCAATGGCTACAGAGCACCTACCATTGTTAAGTGCTCCGTAGCCATTGTTATTCCCAGTGCTCTCATGTGGCACTGAGACACATGGATGAGCACGGGGGCACTCTGAGTGGTCAGCTAAGGGGAGGTGGACATTCTGAGAAAACAAGGGCCTGATTTTGCAGAGCACTTATAGACTAATAACAAAATATATTAATAACAAAACTGTTGCCCTTGGATGCAGTCTGCTGTCTCAGGCTAGCTTTAATATAGTAAAAGGAGCAGCTGGTGGTTCTGGGAACACACTGGTGAAGATGATTTTTCCATGACTTAGTACTACAGTAGAGCTTGGGGGCAGGGGCGTTTTGTTAAAGCAGCATTGGGTTACTCTAAGCTCAGCCTTTCTTGTTCTGCAGTTCCCTGCTTCATGCTCTGCTGTGGTCCCATGTCTTCAGTAGATACAAATGAAGTCCTATACACAGCAACTTGGTTTACTTTGTGCTGTGCAGTGAACTGGGGATACTGGGGAAACAGAGTGTATGATCATGTGTTGAGATCCATGGAAGTGTTTAAGGCCAGATTGAATGGGGCTTTGAGCAACGTGGTCTAGTGAAAGGTGTCCCTGCACATGATAGGGGGACTGGAACTAGATGAGCTTTAAGGTCCCTTCTAGCCAAACCATTCTGCAATTCTGAGATGCTGTATCGTAATGGATTTGAATAAAAGTTCTGTTAAGGGTTTACAAGCACTCAAAGGAGGGGGTTTGGATCATTTAATCATTCTGAAGCTTTTCCTATGGAAGCTGTCAAAATTTTAAAGAATCCTCAGAACTGGAGATGCTAAAAGCAGATGGATTTTGTAGACTTTATTCCTATAAATGATGGAATTTTTCAACCTAAACCAATTCAGCTTGTGGCAGGTCTCCCCAGGAAAATGCAGTCAAAATCAGAAGGTTCTCGCAGGATTCAGATGTCTATAGCTGGCTATCCATAATCTATCTGTGCCAGCTATAATTAGCTGACTCTGCCAAGGTTTTCTGGTAATGTAATTTCTTAGCATTTATTTTAGTAATGATCACAGCGGTTTCTCTCCCTGTCTTTCATGCATCTAATGCTTTATACACAGTGTTATATGTTCCTTTCAGAATAATAAATGAGAAGAAATGTATTCTTTGCAACAGCTCATACAGTCAAATGTTACCTTTTCACTTTTTTTAATAAAGACTCAACATCAAAGAATAGTTCTATCAAGAGCTGCTCCATCATAAATAGGAAAGAGCAGAGAAAAAGATAAAGCAAAGTTTTTAAAATGTAAGTAGTCAGTATGGAGTGATTGGAATGAGGAAGCAGCAATGTGAGAGTTGCAGAAGGTGGGACAGGTAGAGAAGCACCAACTTAGAAATGTTCTGAAGAGAGGATGGAAGCTGAAGCAGTCTCTAGACAGCACATGGCTTGGAAAGATAACATAATTTTAACAATAGCAGTGCGCTTTTCACCTGTTGATCTCCAAGTATTTTATTAAAATGAAATGTTTTATAGATGGGAAAATTGTGGCACATGAGAAGCAAAACAAAAAAGATGGAGCAAATCTAATAACATTTTAAAAAATCAGATGGAAATTTAAACCAGACTTTGGAAAGTAGAGTGGGCTGGTGCGGTAGTGACCACTTCTGCTTCCTACAGCTCAGAAAAAGATTTCAGACTGTGGATAGCAGGAATTTCAGAAGTCAGTGAAAAATGAGGAATGGGAACAGAGTGCAAGTGACTAGAGAAAAAAATGAGATTTTAGCAGAAGTGGCAAACTTTACCAGTATTCTGGAGATGGTAATGGCCAGTCTTCACACAAAGGGCACTACCAAGCTCATGAGTATCACTTAAGGGGAAAGATATATTGTGTATGAACACAAGCTAGCTACTGTGCCCACTGGACATACAGACCATCTGACCTTTGAAATAAAATTAAGGTCTGGACAAATGAGAATGGAAGGATGATAATCAGTGATGTGAGTCCTTGAAGTATCCATGAGTAAGAAAGCAGAATGAAGTTAGGCTGGAGCAGTTAAAAATAAAAAAGTCAGAAGGGTAAAAGGGAGAAAGAGACAAAGACAAAGCAGTGGCCATATAAAAACAAGCTACAAGATTTGAACCAGTAATGTCATTGCAGAAAAGAAAAAATATTAAGAAAAAAAAGTCTAAGAACACAGCCACAGGCTCTCTTTTTAGAAGACCAAATTAAAGCTTGGACTAGTATGCAGTGCAGTCATAAATAATAATAACTATTAATTAAGTTTAGGAATGAGAGCTGCAGAGGTACGATTTGTACGAAAACCTGAAAACGCCAAAACCAACTTCTTGTTCAAAGCAATGAAAGCAGCAAAAATTTTAATTAGTTGTTTAATATTGAATATCCATGGGTGTTTGGTGCAAATTGTTATGCAGGGAGCGGTGGGTGCTCAGAAGAGGTTAAGAAACAGGCTTTAATGCAAAGCTGGTGGTTCTAACCTTTGTTCTTGAATGCAGTTATTTTAGAATCTGAAGTCTTCATTGTGTAAAGCTTATGGCAGCCGTGTGGTCTGCTCCTGATTTAGCAAGTGAATCCTATACCCCCCTACCTCATGTTTTTAATCTTCAGAAAGATTATTTCATGAGTCTGTTTATTGTGGTATCAAAAGCAACTAGGTCATATAATCTTTCGTAATCATTTTCTACACATGGTTTACTGGTTAGCCTGCTTGTCCCTTCTGCTTGCTCTGCCACTCTTTATAGGTAAAGTGGCATTACTCCATCTCTGCTGGACTGATCTTCTTTGATGCATCTCAAGATCAAATTTGGCTTTTCCATGTCTACGTATGTTGAAGGATTGCTTTGGACTCTTGAGTTTGATCCTATTTCTAGAGTGTTCCTAAAAAGCTCTCATCCTTCTTGTGTGATGCTCTGATCCTTGTCTGCATGCAGGATGCCTCCCCACTTTGTTATTCCATCTGTCTGTATACTCCCGCTTTTTCATCTGTAATCTCACCATGTTGTATTCACAACAGAAACCCTAAAAAACAAAACCTGACTCTAAACAGTAAAATTGAGGGAACATTTCAAAAGTGAAAAATAGTCCTGGGTTTCTGTGGGGTTTAGAGACTGGCACACACAAAGCTGGATTTGTCTTCCAGCCACCTCCCTTGTATTGGTGCGAGTGCTGTCAGAGCTAGGTCAGGAGACTGATCTGATGAAAAACCTAATCTAGTCCTTTCTTCTCAAATGATGACTGTCCTTAATAGCTCCCTGAGTGCTGCTGGTGCTGGGCAGAGAAGAGAGCAGCAGTACAGATTCATACCAGCTGGCATCTGTCTTGAAGTTGGTCCTCACCGCCAAATTTGCCAGCACTGAAGGGAGAAGACAGGAAAGTGCTGGGGAATTCTACACATTCTAAATTGCAAATTTCCCTTCCTTACTTCTGGATTTGAGAACAGGATAGCAGTTATGTACAGTATCTGACCTGTTACGGCCTCACACTGTTAAAATTTATCCACTTCAGTGAATTGACTACCGACTTTCAGCAGTACAATTTAGAGCAGACTCTAGTTCATACCAGATTACCATAATTTAGAAAACTGAATTGAAAACAAAATAAGCAGAGAAAAAAAAAAGGTAGATTCATTGCACTGGTTCTGAGAAACAAAGTTCTATCCATATATGGATGCACATATAGACATAAATGAAGCGCATGCATTTGTGGGTATCCTGTGAGCCATACTGTTTATTAATTTACCAGTTAATTGCAAATTTGTACTAGCCTATTAAAAACTTCAGTAAACCTTTTCACTGCTGTATGTACACATATATGAATAGCAATGTCTGGTGATCATTAAAGTGCAAATCTGAGCATGGCTTTTGATTTCTAAACATACCTTCTGTTCATATTGAAAGAAATGCCAACAGGTATATCAAATTAACAAACAGAAACCCATGGTTTTGTGTTTGTCTTGCCTAAGGTAGGCCTGTAGGATGTAATGTGGAGAATCTATAGGCAGTGCCATTAAGCAGAGGTGCTGAACCAAATCTGTACTGATGCATATGTGAGGCTTGTAAGCAGAGTGGAGGCAGAAGACATTATTCAGATGATAACACAGGTTTCCATCTGAATTGTGTCATTTCTGGTATTGCATTCTGCACAGCTGGAAAACTGTGCTATATTGAATGTTTCTCCCTACCCCAAATCGCTTCCGAAATCCTGTGCCTTGTTACCTTTTCTAGTTGGTGGTGCTGCCTTACTGTTAATTCATAATAAGGCAGTTTGTTAATCAAAGATCCAGTTCAACATCCATTAAAGTCAATGGGTATATCTCCTTTGATCCAAATGTCATCTCATAGTTTTTCATTTATTCAGAGGTCTTTTATACCCATAAAATCCAATTTATTGAAATTAATTTCTCCATTCCCTTGGGCAATTTTAGCCATAAAAAAGCCATGCTTCATGAACAACAACAACAACTGGTTTATTTTTTATTGTTGTTTTCTTTTGAAGTTTTGTGACAAAAGAAAATTAACTTGATTTAGCCACAGATTGTAGTTCTTAGGTAAGCCCAAAGGAACAAGTATCAACTTGGGGATCTGATTTGAAGAAAGGGTATCGGAACAGAAAAGAATGGAGGAATACAAAAGAATAGAGCTTTCCTAGCAAGACAGGGAATTTTCTCATTTTATTAATCATTCAGGCAAAACTTAGAGCTGATTTAATTAAAGGCCTGTGCACCATTGCTACCCAAGATAAGATGATTTTACATAAAGTAAGTGTGAGACACAAGAAAAAAAAAAAAGCACACAGTTGTATTCCCTATCCTAGATTTCATAATGTCTCATTTTTAAAGCAGGACTGGACCCAGCCATGCTGGATCAAAACCTCAAAGGAAAACAGAAGCACTATGTAAACAAATGGGGTTAGTGATTAGGGGGAGATCACAGTACTCTGGAGCAGACCTTGTAGAACTCTGGTGCTTTGCTGCCCCAGCTTCATCAGTATTACCACTTTGTATACCACAATGTAATGTAGATCCCAAGTCTAGAGGAAGGCAGAGGTTTCTTTCTAGAGGCTTTCTAATCAAAATAATGAAATAGAAAATGGAGTAATTTTATGGTAGTGATATGCAAAGGAAGGAAATGAAGTTTCAATCTTCTAAACACTACACCGAACCTTTCCACTGATTAGCGTTTGACAAGATGAATTAGAGCTATGGTGTCATTTGAAATATTATAGTCTATTTAATAGTAAGTCTCTGTCTTTTATAACTCTCCCAGTATTGTGGTGGTACTCCAGTGTATCCTTGGATGCCTTACTGATTTTCTTTCCCAGTGTGTGAGATTGAATGTTTAGCCATACAAAGCAGAGAATATCATATATTCTATTGCTAAGTGCCCTTGAACAGTGTAATTTTTAAAATTAATTAATTTTATGAAAATAATTGCAGTAAGAAACAGAACGTGAAATACAGCTTGCTCATTATGATAGCTAACAGTGTAAGGAGAATAAAAATGATTCAGACCAAAATGTATATTCTTGGAGTCTTTCAATGTTATCACCAAAATCATATTCATGACACCTTTTATTTCCTTTGTGTACCTTCTTAGTGGCTAATTGTATCTTGAAGACCATCTGGTCTCTATTTATCAGCTTCTTCAAATTCTTTCTAGTTTGGTATAAGGATAAGTTGGTTCCTATAGTCTTACTTTAATATTTAGATTCCTACTGTGGGCCACTTTACTACCTAAAGTAAGTTTCCTGTTGTTATAATAAAATTCTGCTTTCAATTACACAAACATACAAACTGGAATAACACCTCAGAAAGCAGCGGCTTTTCTCCAGAGTGATGTAGTGTTGCACAGCTTGTCCTGTGGTATTTATGTATTTCATTACCTTTAGAAATACAAGGTACAAACACTATTGGATTAATCAGTGAACTTCACAGCAGAAAAGGGCATGTGGACACTGTCGTATTCTGACCTCCAAGGTTTGCTCCCAAGCCTCTGCCAGTCAGTCCAGTTCTGCTGAGACTCCAGAGAGCAGCCAGGCACTGCTGGAGACCCTTCTGAGTACGAACCCAGTTTGGAGAGACCTTCCCTTCATGACAATAGAAAAGGACCACATAAGCTTCAAGAGCTTTCTTTTTCTTTTTCACTGACTACTGCAGCAGGGATTGGGAATACATGAAACAAGAGGAAAAGCAGCAGAAACAAAATCTACCCACATAAGCAAAAGCACTGTAGCCCCCCAGGGGTCTTGAGAAGGATGCTGTCTACTTCTCTGCTGACTCTATCCTCTCACATTTCTTGCACCAAATGGTGCAGGACCATTTCCTTGAAGAGAATAGAAAGGCAGAGAGATTGTAGGAAGGGTCAACATATAAAACAAAATACTTTTTTAACACTGATGGTTTTGGAGTGATGTTTTAGGCTTTTCTCTCTCCATTTCCTTTAAGTGAAATTAAAGAAGAAAGTAGCCTCCTTTGACACCTGCTATGAAGGCAGTTATTAGTCCTTGATAATGCCTTTGTTTAAATGGAAGTTGTTGCTGCTTAGTACTTCTCAAGATGGATGTATCATGCCAGCTTTTGCTCCTGATTTATATTCTCACACAAACCTAAAGGGAGCTTACATTTTTAACTTGCAGTGTTTGATTTCATTGTTCAAAGTTTTGTTCTTTTATAGTTTCTTTCTGGACAACAATTAGATTAGAAAGAACTTCAGAGGACATCAGCTGCAAGAGGGTCGTTGATTTCAGTGGAATTATCGTTACAAAAAAATGGGCCACAACAGGGAAAAAAGAAAACTAAAGAAAAAGTATATTTACTTAATATTCTTTGAGCTTGCTTTGATGAAGCATTTAAAAGGTGAGCTGCTTCCGTGTTGCCCACACTCCTTTCTTTTAGGCACATAAGCATATGCTTTCCCCAAAACATGAATACAGTTCATCTTTGCTCAGTTTCCTACTAGTAAGGCTGGAACCGAGTTCTTGAGACAGTTTCTGGGGCTAGTTATGGGTGTAGTCCAAAAAGCTATTCATCTATATGTGTAATCATGGAAGATGATATATATAAAGGTGAAATCAACCATTTGTCATCACAGTCAAGCTTAAAGATGATCTGTGCCTTGGGAAAAAGGCAGTATGGACAGTTTGTCTTCTCATTAGCTGCTTTATTCATATCTGCAGGAGCTGTCAGAAACATGCATTTAATAACAGTCAGCTCTGTGTTTTAATAAATAAGGCTGTATGAATCTATACAATATCACAGAAATTGTGATTGTGCAGAAAATGCCTTTGGTGATGAACAGTTCAGCCTCCTTCGTGGGAGTGCTCAAAAACATTAAACAAAATTCAGAAGGGATTAATCCATGATGGCTTTTTTGTTTGGTTTTTGTTTTGGTTTGGTTTTTGGTTTTGAATTTTTTTGTTGTTTGTTTGTTTATTGCATAGGTATTTTTATATTAATATAAAATTCTGTGTTTTCCACAGTTTTAGCTGAATAAAACCCCAACCCTGTATTAGTTGGCCATTTTAGGCAGTGTGTTACTGAGGCAATGGGAAAATCCAGGGAGTGTATCTGTGGTTGGTTATCAGTACTAAACACCTTGAATGAATTGCATAGCATCAGGAAAACCAGATGACTTCAGCCATCCAAAAGGTGCAAGAAAATACATTGCCTGCAGGCTCTTGCAGCTATTATAAAATAGAAATAATTATGAAGAAGGGAAAAAAGTTCATCCATGTACATTTACTGAAGTATATGTCCATGACATCATTGAAAACATACCTGAAATTTCTAGCATAGTAATGCCATTTGCTATAATAAATTTTGTTATCCCTTCTCATATTTTCTGTGAACTCTGTGAATCTAGACCTACGTGGACTCCCATCATCACAGTATCTGATGGTTTTGCAATTTTTAATTTTTCATTCTAGCAATATTGTTATAAAAGCAATTTTGCCCATTGCACAGGTTAGGAGCTCTAGGATGCTCAGGACATAAAGCCACAGTCAGACTTACAGGCTTCACTGCAGCCTTTAGCTAGAGGCTTATCTTTGGCTGGAGTTCCTTGCTTTGGATACCACAGGCATCTGAGCCATGCCAGTTTCAACCAGCCATTCTTCTGTTTAATTTTTACAGCACAGCATTTGAGATGGTAAGTGATCTCTGGCTTTATCTGATGTTCCAGAACCCTTGCCTATGGGTCTGGACCTACGGGTCTTGACCTATGGGTCAACGTCCTCCTTAACCTGAGGGAATTCAAAAGCTCATCTGCTGATGCACTGTGATCAGGACAAAAGAAAAGCATGCTGTGAGTGACCTCTTGAAAGAGAAAGGAGAGTTCAGGAAGGAGCTGGATTGTCTCAGCTGTTAGGGAACGTAGCTGGCTAAGAATGAGGACTTCTGTGCTCCAGTATTTGCTCTCAGGATTAATTTTTTTATTGAAGAGCCACTGAACAGCAGAGTGAAGGTGCCAGTGGTTGCTCTTCTATTTACTCAATTTGTACTTCTATGTAGCTAAGCCATCCAGGTCTGTCAGACCTAGAGCTCATTTGTCTGTTCAAGACTTCCAGGCTATGTCCATCCTTCTATATTAAACAGCATCTAGCGATGTTCTTAGGTACCTGAATGGAATGTCTGTACTCTTTTACAGCTCTCTCTGGCCTGCTTTGCTGACTTTCAGATAATTCCTGAACACAGTTCAGGAGTTGGTGTGATATAGAGTCCATTGCTGGAAGGCAATTTGTATGTGGTCTCCTGTCTTCGTGCATGAGAGGACTTAAAATTGCAAAGGTGGGACACTCTCTGTCAGTTGGCCTCACTGCCAGAGCACAGTGCTGGCACATTTAGTTTACTAGGGTTGCTATGGCTTCAGGGGGCTTAAGCACAGTTTTGTGAGTTCTGAATTGTTTGAGTATGTTCCAGGCTCACCACATTCAAGGTGTGTGAAACATGGGTGCCTCAGCAGGACTTTTGTGGCTCATACTCTTGGAATTGAATGCTTAAATACAGGTACTTTTGGATGCTTTTTTTTTTTCTGATGTTTCATTTAGTAGCATGAACACAGTCACAGGCCAAGAATGAGCTTGAAGACCAGCTCTCCTAATTCTTTGCCTGTTATCATTACCACTGTCTCTGTCACTCCTTTCTACATTAATATATATGCATGTTTGTGGGCACATACACTTTCTGTCACAGGAAAATGCTACTATTGTTCTCCTGCATACTGGGATCGCAGTTGGTAATAACAATTTGCTCTGTCAGATAGCAGGAGAAATGGCAGTTTCTTTTTCCTCCCCTCCCATATACACTTCCAGCAGTGACAAAAATACCTCTACTTGTCTCTCTGGAACAGGCCAGCTGCCTTGACTGGTGGCAGGTGTGTAATGGCCAATCATCAATGTGCCCAACTGGTACATAACACGACATGTTCCAGGATATGAGAAAGCTGAATGCTGTGGAGAACCTGTGACACTTGGAAGTGTGTATCTGAGTCCACAAAATGGAGCTAAAATCAGACAGAAAACGCCACCTTCTTGAATACCTCTGGTCCTTGTGTACCTGTCTGAGTAAGGTAGGAATTTGCTCCTGGATTTCTTTTGGCAGTGCTGCAAAGTCATGCAGCTTGCAAAGATTAGAGGGTTTCCTCCCTTCTGAGTCGCACTTTACAACAGAATTGTTAAGCGCTGAGTGCAGTGTTTTATTGTGGTGATATATGAGACAGAAGGAACACAGCTTGACTTTCAAACTCCAGGCAAGAGTTTGCAGTGCTAGCAATTAGGAGAAAGATATTTGTACATGAAACCTGCACGTCTTATCTGGAAATCACTGTGAGATAATAATATTGGGACCTTATGACGTTATTTTACCAAGACAAAATGAAGTATAACAGCAGTTTAAGGACGTTGTTGTGTGAAACTTTGCACAAATCTAGCTATAGATCAGCTGTTCTGTTTTTAAAAGGAGGGAAGGAAGACTATTTATTTCCCCCTAAAGGAACTGCTACAAAGCTATTTTCCTTATCAGAAGAACACCTTTTTCCTGAATGTTATCTCTGACATTTGTTCTGTGTAACCTAATGAGGGCAGGTGGAACACCATGGGAATGAGTTATTGTTGGTTTGATATAATTTTAACTTTTGTTTCAAGCCTGCACACGGAGTTGGTGTTTTGAGCCTTTATTTTGCTTATTGATGACCTTGGGCTATTCTATAGTCAATAAGAAGGGGAAAAAATATGCTTCTTTTTACTGCTAAGCTGCTAGGTGGCTACGTTCTTATCTAGAGACTGTGACAGAGTTTCTGTATATGTTTTTTCTTCTGTGAGCAGCAGAGAGTGTTCTCCTTCTCAGACTGGATGCAGCATTGTGCATGCAGTAAAACCCTGTGATTGGGAGAGAAATTTGTGCATCCTCTGCTGTGCTCAGCTGTGTCCTCCTGTGGCAAGCCTGTTTTAGTTTGCTTTCTTGGCACTAAAAGGGAAGTATGAGGGAGACCTGAGGGTTACAAATGATTATGATGGAAAGTAAGGCCATGGAAAGTAAAGATTTAACCTTATCTGTGCCCAGGTGCAGCCTCTTCCCATCCTGGCGTGACCCCAGAGGTGTGTTAAACTCTGGATCAGGCAGAATACAAGGTTGTAGAGTATCAAGGCTCAGGGAATACTTAGACAAAGTCTGTTGAATCTTAAGTGGCTGAACAGCCATAGTCTGTTTACATGTCCCTCATACTTTACATGGTACAGTAATATCTAACCCTGGGTAAAGGTGAATTCCCAGTGTTGCTACTCTGCCGGGATCACGGGGCAGCTTCTGCCACAATAAGAACAAAAATTGCTTCAGTTCAGCCTGCTAGATAAATGAACATTCTTTGCAATTCCATCTGGAAAACAGTTCTTCTAAAAACAACTTTCTTATCTTCACCATACTTTGCTACTGGGAAAACTAGAAGAGCCTTAGACAGATGTAAAGAAATTTAAATGCAATACAGAACTAAATGTAGTCTTCTCTGTTGTCATCTATTCTGGCTTCTGGCCAGAGAGATTTAGTGCCCAGCTCTTATGGTGTCTTACTTGTGCAGCCCAGCCATAGTGGAGTAAGGGTGATCCCCAAGAGCTCTTCTGAGTCTAGACCTGAGAGCCACAAGCCTCCACAGTACCATCGGTCTTTGCTCCAGAATAACCCTTTCTGGAGAGCTGAGATAATCAGCAGTAGTTAGAGCTACAGTAAGATAGCTTTCCTTAAACAAGCCAGCAAGGGTCTGGCTCAAAACACAGTCCTAAAAATGCCTTTGTCTATCACCAAGCAGAAAACCTTCTCCAATTGCCTTCAGAATCCCACACATGGATTGGCCCTCTGTGCCAGTTTCTTAAGGAGCATTTGTCCCACCTCACCAGTTTTAGCCACACATTTCTGCCCACATGCTGCCTATTCTCTTGCTTATTTTTTGGACGGATCTGTTCTCCCTGCTGGTTTGCCGTACAACCGTGCAAATTGCTGGGCTCACACAACAGTAGGGACAACATGGTGCTGCTTGAGCTGGCACTGCCACCTGTGAAACAGCAGCCTTAGCGTAGTGTCCTTTGGATCCTGTTCCTTCCTAAAACTTCTGGCCTTGCTTTCTGGGAGAGGGGAAGAAGGGAGAGAAGACAATCAATCAATAACATATCTGAAACAAGATTTTTCGTAAGTAGCAGCTTACTCGATATTTAATGGGTCGTTCAATCACAGGTTATACAGTTGGATACAAATACTTGCTGTCTTCTTGCTTCTCAACACGAGAGGAGTTTAACTCATTTCTCCACTTAGTCACAGATGATTGCTGAAGGGCTGGGGAAACTGGGGCATATCTAGTGAGTATAAAAACATTGCTATAATTTTTCATGTTCTCTACACCCTAAATGTTCACTTTTGGTGTACATACCACATTGCTTCCCAGAGCACTGAGACTAGGGTTCTTTTGCAGTCTGCAAAACTAGTTAAAAGCTTAAAAACATACACTCTGAAAGAGCATGTTCCTGCTAAAGCTTTGCTGGTCAGTGGTGCCTGCAAACTAATTTATCCTCCTGTCTTATCAATTGACTCTTGCTATAATGACCTCATACTTTTCCCATTCAGTCTCAGAATATTTTTAATGATTGGAAATCTCTGGCTCTGGCTGTGCTTTATACATTGTGTCATCTCTTAGACTTAAGGAAATTTCTTAGCAAGAGTTTCTACCTTTTGGTGGAGCTAACAGGCTCTCCAGGCTGTACGATTCTTCATCGTCAGCTCCCAGAACGAACCTATGCAGGAAGAACAAGATAAATCAAACGTAGGCAGGGATATAATGCAGACAATTCACAATAATAAAGTAGCTGCATTAGTCTCAAAACAGCAGTTCAAAGGAGCACAGGATTAAGCAAGTGCTGTATATGCCAGTTCATTTGCACCATCTGCTGAAAGAGTATCAGAAGGGGAAAGGATAGTAGACACATGGGACTGTGTGTTGAAATACATTTGGGAAAAGAAATTGTTTCAGAAAGCTGTGAAAACAAAAATTTGGGTGCTTGCAAGTCTGCAGTCAGGAGAGGGAAGGAAGAATGATGTCATTTCATAGACCTCAGAGATTTGATGTTTTCATTTACCATTTTCAGGATTGGGGAAGGTTATGTAGCTTATTATTCACACTGGATTCTAATTCAGACTCAGATAGGAATTGCCATTTAACTATAGGAGCCACAAGTGTGGAAATTACCATGCAGAGAATAAGAAGGACAGGTTTCTCAAACATGCTTGGATGCTGTGAGTACAGGCAAAGTTTGGGCTTGGACACAGCCACCAGGCTACAGCCACAGACTGACTGTGTTTTAGCTGGTTTAGACAATGCAGCTGCTTGCTAAGAATCTGTTGTGTTGATCAGAGTGGCTGATAAGCATTTGTATCCCTTCAGCTCATCTTTGGGTCAAAAATGCTACTGAGATGCTTTCCTGTAAAACATAAGCAGAAGCTGAGAAACTTTGTTGTTCAGCTACCATTGTGAAATTTGTGTATTAGTCAAAAGATTATATTGGATTTATGCATTGCCAAATATAGGAACAGTAATATAGAGAAAAAAAAACCCAAATCCCAGTATTCCAGTAGTCTGGGAAGTGCTGGTGAATCTCTGAAGTGTCATATGGCCTATTGGCATATACCAACCTATTTCAACCACTGAAAATGCATGTTTATTTCTGTTCAACAAAACTGCTTCCATATTGGAAGTTTCAGTTTTTCTCTTGTAATATAAATTGCTGTAAGAAACACAACTGAATTGTTATTTATTTAATTGATAATTACACTTAACAATCTGTGCTGCAAAAGATAATGGCTGTGGAAGTCAAAAGGCATTTGCACAGAAGTTTAACTTGGTGATAAATGGCTTCCAGTGTGAGATGACACACCAGAGCTGGGAATACTGTCCCATCTTTAAAGACTTGAAAAATTCTGGTTTAACTGCAGCAAAAAAGAAAAATAGTAAAAGAATTGTCAGTGCATTTTCTTTTGGTGTTGAATAGGAAATATCATAGAAATTAGAAGGGTCCCTTAAAAATGCAATAAAAAGTAATTGTTTAGATACTTTAATTTTAAATTCTTGTAGTATCAGAACACTTAAAAATTACTCATAAGTGCATCGCTGATTCATACATAGATGGTGTTAAAGGACATAAGGCATCAGCAGAGAATCCAGTCAGACTCTATATATATCATAGGTCATTTTATTTTACTGAATTACTGCCAAACTGAGCCCAGTGGCTTCCATTTCACCGATACATAACTGGTATTTGGCAAGAGCAGAAAGTATCCTCACAGTACCCATTTCAAATTATGGAATTATTAGTTTCCTTATTATATAGATGGGACATAGAGTAGTTCAGGGAACCACTGGAAGGTCTTTCTGGATGCTGCGTGCTCTACCAGGAGGCTGTTTTCTTGGGGAAAAAAAAAGAAAGAAAACACCACAGGAATCTTAAGGTCTCCATAACTCCTTCCCCATAAAACTGATTTCTCCTGGCACCAGTGGTGATAATGAGAATTTGATGATTGTTCTGTGACTTGTGTGATATTTTCAGTCCTGGCTGGAACCCATTAAAAAGTTGTTTTGAAGATAGAGAATACATTACTGTGATCACACTAGCAGAAAAGTTCAAAATCTGTCCTTGCTCTCTGAAAGCACTGAACTGCCTGAAGCAAACTGATGTGTTAGCACAGGCAAAATCACCCAAACCGTGTGCTGGAAGTAAAATTCCCATTGCCTGGCTCACATATGATGTAAATTGTAATTTATTTTATATAGATATATTTAAAGTATAAAAAGCCAAAATCATAATTGTTGTGGTCAGAGTTTCCAGAGGCAGACACTGTGTCTTCTGGGGACATGGTGGCCAATGTGGAAATAACAGCTGCACTGTCCCCAGCAGCACGAGGACCACTGCATACTCTGTATGCATCAGTACTGTACTTACAGTGCTATTTGCAATCTGTTACAGATTTCAGCTTCCTGATCCAGAAATGTAGGTCTATCCAATTAATCCAGCTCCTCTCCACCATGGAAAACAAATAGGACATCCCAGTCACCAGAGGGATGGGAGGCTCTCATTAAGTATTATAGAATAGTTTGGGTTGGAAGGGACCTTAAAGATCACCTAGTTCCAGCCTTCCTGCTATGATCAAGGACACCTTCCACTAGAGCAGGTTGCTCAAAACACCATCCAGCCTGACTTTGAACACTGCCAGGGATGGGGCAACCACAACTTCTCTCTAGGTAACCTGCTCCAGTGTCTCACCAACCTCACAGTAAAGAACTTAGAATCACAGAATCATAGAATGGTTTAGGTTGGAAAGGACCTTAAGATCATCTAGTTCCAAACCCTTTGCCATGGGCAGGGACACCTCACACTAGACCATGTTGCCCAAGGCTCTGTCCATCCTGGCCTTGAACGCTGCCAGGGGTGGAGCATTCACAACTTCCCTGGGCAACCCATTCCAGTGCCTCACCACCCTTACAGTAAAGAACTTCTT
>JANHGB010057600.1:0-56672 GCA_026283785.1 Coracopsis vasa
AATCCTAAATATTTAGCTAAATGCTTTGATAAGGGCATATTGGAGGGAAATGGTAGCTGCATTACAGATATTTATATGCTATTAATTACCTAACTTTATTTAGCTTCTAGATGAAAAAGAGGTTTGACTTTCTGTTCATTTCAAAATATACGCTCTTACTCCCAAACTTCAAGTGACCCATCTCTACTGTTTTCTTCTATGATACCATCAGACTATACTTACGTAATATCCAGTAAATTAGAATGGAATTGAATCCCAAATTGTACTTGATAGTATCTTTTATCACAGAACAATATTTGCCTTATGAGCCATAATGTATAGTTTTAATGAGCTTGCATGACTTTACCTCATCTAAACTATAGCTTAATGTGAGATGTCTTTTCTGTGCAGCTGTAGTAAAGAAGCGATGCCTATGAGTAGTGTTTAAGATAACATATTGTAAATATTTTCAAGTCCCTTTGTATAATACGCTTACCTTAAGAGCTTTCTAAATCCTAGAATCAAATTCAGAGAAGTTTGATCTTTTACTTGAAATAAAAATGTTTTATAGAAATTGAAAATTATCGATACATACTTGGGAGGTTTCTTGAAAAACTTCTTCCAAAGTACTTGTAGCTGCAGAGGTTTCATTAAGATTCATCTTGGCTGGAGAAATAGGTATCTGTAAGGAGCTCAGTATACCCTGGTTTAATGGATCCAATGATGCTTTTCTCAGGCTTGTCTTTTCATTTTGAAATAGGCTGTCAGCCATGTCAAGTAATTGCTAAGACTATCTGTACTTGGTTTTCTCATTCTGTGCAATTTGGGTTCATGTCTATGAAATCCTTTGCAAAAAAAGAAGCCTTTGCATATAGGACCTCTTTTTCTTCTAATACAAATACTGGAATATGTAGAGTGAGAGACCTGAAGAAGAGAAAAGGAGATCTAAAGTGTAAGGAAGTTAAATATGAAATTAGGAAAAAAAAAAACCCTCCTGTGTTTTCTAGAATTCTTACATGAGGTTTTTAATCTGGGAATGCTGAGGGTATAATTTCCTAAATCTTAAAAATGACATTAAATCACTGTGCCCCTCATCACAGGAAATTTTTTAACATAAAAAATGCTGACACATTTACATTTGAAGATCACTAACAGGATTGACGTAAGGTAACTAGTCCCTGTACTGTTCTGTTCTCAATGCATATTAGTGTGCAGGAAAGGATACTATGTGTGGTTCCACAAACTTTTGATTGTCAGTTCTATTCTGGTTCTGAAAGGATGGATACGTCAGTTGGTACAGC
Organism: Coracopsis vasa; assembly: GCA_026283785.1. Taxonomy (NCBI): domain Eukaryota; kingdom Metazoa; phylum Chordata; class Aves; order Psittaciformes; family Psittacidae; genus Coracopsis; species Coracopsis vasa. The sequence goes on from JANHGB010057600.1 coordinate 1,281, forward strand.
CTGCTCTGCTCATGCTCCTTCGTTCCAGCCCCTCCAGCCTCTTCTTGCTTAGGCCTCTTTGTTTTCTTGACTTTTCTGGCTCAAACCATTATATTTTGGAAAAGGTGGAAGCACCTAAGAACCGGGCTTAATATTAGTAGGTCTGTATTATGGCGTCAATGCAATAATATAGGCAACATAGTATATATGGCGATGAATTGTTTATTGACTAAAGGGTCTTTTGGACAGCTGTAGAAGGGTCAGGAAAGAAAGGAAATCCTGTTTCTTTTCCTGTACCATTTCTTTTTATTTATAAAAACCCCCATGTTCCTAACAGTAAGTTCACTCTTTATGAAAATTTCAGATATCCAGTGTATTTGCACAACCCTCCTATCATTACAAGTGAATTTTCTGCTGTAACAACTATGGAGTATTTGCCTTTGAAAGTACCCTTTTATTTTTGTCTTTTCCTTATTAACAATTTTACTTACATGAATATCTGCAGAATACTCTCAGTTCCTTACTCCAGAATTAAATGAAAAATATAGAAGTATCCATTTTGTCAGCAGTTTTAGAACTTTGATTTTAAATATCTGAAAATGAAGACATAGAAAGGTGAATATCAGATGTCCAGACCTTGATTGCAACTTCAAAAGCATTTTGGCTGTGATGACCATTCATAAGGCACACAGCAAAATGGTGATATACTTGAAATATATGATAAAATATTAGTCTTGTACCTGTTCCATGGTTAACATTGTCTCTGAACTGTTTAGTGGTGCATAACAGACTAATAATTATTTGAATAACTTGAATTATTTGTAACAAGATAATTCTTTTTCTCTCAGCAGATTAAAAAACGTTGTCTTTTGATGCAATGAATGTAAAGGCAAATTTTCGTATGTTACAAACATGAAATCTCTGTAATGTAAGCAAGGTGGTTGCCAAGTACTAAGTTTTCATTTTATTATAGCAAGATACCTGTAAATACTCATTAGCTCCTAATCCAGGATCTCAACAACTATTTTTTGCCATGCATATAGCCTGGTACTTTTAACCACAAATTGTAATACATTTCTCAAATACAAATATTTCTGTAATGCACATTATGCTGTAGGCATAAAACAGGTATTAAAAACTTATTTTGTGCAGTACTTTGTAGGTTTCCACATAAGTTCTGGGAACAGTTTTACTAGCTCATATTTTCTCCTTTATATTTTTGGAAATATATAACATGGGTGTTGGTGGGGAGTCTTTACATCTCTTTTAAAGGGGAAAATTTTGTTCTGAGTTGTAGCTGCCATCCTTCTGGCCAAAGAAACCTGGATTGATACTGCTTTCTTTGCACATCCATACAACACTTTAATTAGCTGGAAGCTTGCTTACTCCCATATCTTCTGGGATTAAAATCACTTTCAATGGAAGAGCTTTAATAATGTTCTTCATTTTATGTTGGCTTATTTGGAGATTTTGTAATTAGTGCTAAGATGTTAAAAACTGTGGGTAGGAAATGAGATATTCTAAGGAAAATCCTTTTAATTGATATTTTTCAGTTTGACAATGATAGAGTATGTTCTGTAATGCTATGTGACGTCATCCTCTGGCACAAGCATTAAAAGAGGAAAAATACATTTTTTAGTCAAGGGGACTTATTTTCTGTACGTTTAATGGTATTTGCCATGCATATTATGCTGCAGAAACTCAATGTGTTCCATTAGATGACCGATTCTACTTGCTCTTTGACTTCCTATACTATATGTGCACTGGAGACGTAGGCTTCTAAGACAGTGAGTTTTGCTGGAAGTAGACAGGTATGGAGCACCAAAATAAAAGCTTGATTTTGCTCGGTTCCATCATGGCTGATTCTGTGCAACGAACTTTTAAAAGATGCTGAAGGCTTCTTATTTTGAAATGTGCGTATGTAATGCAGCCATTCCTTTTAGTAATTGTTCAGGTTTGCATGATAAATCATTGCCTTGATGCTGTATGTACAGTACCTGGCAGATTAGTTATGTATGGAATGTATACTGTTTGCTTCAGTCATGAATCGATGCTACATTTAAATGTTTGCACTGAGAAAACCTGTTATCTCATGTGAGATACAGTATAGCTTTTCAGATATGAGACAAAAGGTCTATTGTTACAGTCTTAGTGCTTCATGTTGTTTATTATATGAAGAATATTTTGAGAGTGTCTTTCAGTCCTGTAGAGCTGCCTTTACATTAAGAAAAAAAAAAAAAAGACCTACATACACAGCCACTGGTATTAGTCATTTTTCCAGGGGAGGGAAGGAGGAGGGGAGATGCAGAAATCCTCCTCCTTTTAGACAGTAGTAACAGTGTGAGGATGCCTTGTCCTCATTTTTTTACTTCTGAGATTTTATTGCTGGCAGCCAGATGTGCTGAAACTCCTGACGACAGCATCTATTCACTGCGTGTTTTTAATAGGCTTAGAGAAATATGAGTAGAGTACATGAAAGCAGCTCAGCTTCACACTTTAGCTGGGAATGCCCAAAAAGCTTACTGCTGTTTAGAATTCTTGCTACAGTCAGGAGAAAGCCGCACAGGAACTAAATCTTCTACAACTGAATTAGAAGAATAATGACTGTACAATTAACTATCAGCCCCTGCTCATTTAAGCACAGTTTTTACAGAGACCAGGAGAAATATGGAACTTGATTGGCATGTTTGCATTTGATGGTGTGTGCAAAATAGATGACTTTTAAGACAGGTGGTGAAGAAAAATAGAAAGGAAGGAAAGAGAGAAAATGCAATTTGAGACACTGCGCCAGGTCTGCAATTCTGTTTTATCGCATTTTCATGGGGTTTTTTCATCCCCTCCAAATATTTTACAAAATGATCTTTTTGGACAAACGTTGAACAACACTAGGTGAGTAGAAATGAAACATTTTGCCTTACCTTGTCTATGCTGATAGTAATTTGTTTGCATGTTTTTCAGCGAGGTACTTTTATAATTGCACTCAGATATTGGTATTTTTCGGTAGCAGTGAGTCTCTTCTGTTGGTGCTTTTATGTTTTATGTAAGGCTTACATGAGAACTCAATCTGCAGAAATAAAGGCAGCAAAGATTGAATAAAATATTTAAGATGGTTATGTATCTTTCAAATACATTAGCTGCCATTAGAAGCTAGCATTATTAGCTGTAATCCTTAAAGCATATTAAATATTCATAAACAAATTTGTCTGAGAAAATGATTTCTCTGTGGATGTGGCAGTGAAAGGATTAAATGCTCAGAGATGTGTCTGTTTAACCGTACCTAATTTGGTGGGAGCTGTAAATTAGTACTCTTGTATACCTTTTGCAAAATAGGCAGGAAGCAGTTTCTCATTTTAGAAGGCTTAGATTTTGTGTGTGACGCTTTTTAATAATCTCTTTAACTGGCCAAATTATAGCTGATCAGTGTGGATGTTCTGCAGCAGATCAGTCAGCTCCATAGGCTGTCCTTTTATAAATAGCTATTGTTTTGTGGGAATCAGAAATGATAGTAAGAAGTTGTTGTTTATTGATGTGAGTTGGTTATTAAATTGGTTTCTTAGAATATTTTTGAGGGGGTAAACTGCATTAATAATGACTCCCTTTTGTGGCATTATTCAGTAAACATACTATAATACTTATGTTTTGAACTTTTTCATACTGCTATTAAATATTAACAGTAAAAATTATGAAGAATTTTATCTAAAAGAGTGTCAGTGCAGATCAGGGAGAAAATGAATCCTGTAGTTTTTATAAAGATAGTGCGCTGATGGAAACATTCTGGAAAAAGGGTGGAAGTTGTATTGCAGAGACTATGTCTAGCACTTTAATCTTCTCTGTATCTGAGAGAGAAATCCCTTGAAAATTGGATATTATTTCTTAAATACAGCAATATTTGCACTCAGTACTTAGAAAACTGTTACCATTTTATTTCCCAGAATATTGCTGTAAGGATTCCTTTCCTTATTGCTGGTGTTTCCTTTATAAATATTTTAATATTTTTTTAATGTTACTGTTTTCAAGTTTTGATAGCTGGGTTATGGATTTCTAATTAAGCATGCAAAATTATGGAGGTAGATTTGGTAATCATCATCACTTTTATAAATTAAGAGCTTTTTAGACACATAAGAATCTGTAGTCCATGAGATTTTTTTCTCACATCCCTTTGGAGTATTGTGAAATCTTTGAAGCTCTACAAAATGGAGCAATAATTTACGTATTATCAACCGTGATTGTAAAGAGTGCCTGTTTCCAAGTGCATAGTCTCAGGCCTGCAGCAACCAACAAAGCCCTTAGCAACTGTTCTAATCAGCTACAAACCAAGTTCTGATTCTCTGGATCTGTTTTTACAGATCAAAATGCATGCTTTTTGTTAGGGTTTTTTTTTCACACATACATGTGCATGGTGCTTTTAGTTGTGTATTTTGCTTGTAAATCCCTTGCAAAAGCTGGAGACTTATGTCTATGGTATCAGTTTCACATCACAAGGCATCAGAGAATTATTTTATTCCATTTGCTGTGCCTGAGGTCTAGAATTATATTTATTCTGGAAGACTGGGAAACAAGAAAGTACTGTTAGGAAACCTAGCCTCCTACCTAGTGTGGGCTGCCTTACTTAGGGTGAGAATATTTCTCTATTTATAAGGAGTAATGTCATATTCTAGGTACCAATTTTGGCCTCTATAAAACATTGTGTAGTTTTTTAACAGTATGCAGCAGTAATCATGAGAGGCTAAGTCATGTATTCTGTCTTCTGAAGTTAAAGTTAGTTGAAAGTTATTTAAGGTTATTGAGTCAGAAGATTCCATCTTCTGAATAAGTACCAGTATTTTAAATTTTATCTTGATAAAAGGGCTTTGAAGAAGCCATCTATTGAATAGTCACTAAAAAATCTTGCTGACATTTATTTCAGAGACTAGTCCTTTTTGTTGTCTTACTGATTTTAAAAAAAAATCAATTTTATTTTTTGCAGTTAAATCAATCCTAGTGTCTGTTTTAGGTAGATTTTTCACTTAAAGCTTTGCACAGTTAATGTAATGCTCTAGCTAAAAACTAGTAGTTCATGCATTAAGAGTTAATGTTTCAGAACTGTGATAAGGAAAACAAAAATACCTCTAGCATATAAAAGATTCTGCTTTGATGAGGTATAATGTGGTTTGTCTCTTCAGACTTTGAAGTTAAATATTTTTCAGACTAAAAAGAGATGACCCTTTTTCTTTTTAAGGTTTTCTTTCTGGTTTTACATCTAAAAAGTAAAAGTCATATTCCAGAAAGATAAGGGCTGACATTAAGCATAGAATGATTAACTGCTGCTTACACAAAGTAATAATGTGAAGAAAACAGGTTAATGCATACTAGTAATATAGCAGAAAATGCAATATAAAACAGTCATAGGGAAGTAGATAGTATGCATATAACTGTAACTGAAAATAGATTCATATTAATTTTCACATTGTGTTCTTTGAATTCTTCAGTTCTTCTAGAAGTTTAGATATTCTGTGATTTTGTTGCAGGAAAGCCACTTATCTCAGCCTTCACTTTCTTATATTTTACCAGACATTAATAGGAGAATATATTAAACTGGTTTTTATAATTTCCCATAGAAACCTTACATGAGTTGGATTTTTATTTGCATATATTTTGTGTTGCAATAGCTGATGTGAGAGCACACAAATGATATTAAACTCCTCATGAGTTATAGTGATTTTACCATTTAAATGGGTTTAATTATCCTCTGCTAACAGCTTTTGTTGGAGGAATATTGCAATTTAGTTCTCCTTTGCCAGCTACATGGCAATGCTTTGCTGTAAGATGATGCTGGGAGTGTAAACTTATAGCTGCTTTCTGGACCTTCCTCCTGGTCCACATCTCTGTCTGACATTATCCACTCCATCCAGTTGAAGCAGTAAGAGCTATTACTTTACCTCAAAACCATGTGTCACCAATGTTTGGGACTGTAATGTTATTTCCTGTGTAATAGGTTACTTTTTATAGAAAAAGGATTAGAATTACCTCATGTCAGGAGGTCACAAGAATTGTTTTGCATTCTTAGCATTTGGCAAATAGCTAGCTTGTGGAATAAATTCTTCAAGTTTCTGGGAAAGAAAGTATGGAAAAGAAATCATGAGCCCTTTTCTGAAAACATACTAGGGCTTACATTACATCCAAATTCTAAAGCAGTGTCTAAAGGAGCTTCAGGTTTTTTTGCTTTCTAAATTTTTTCTGACAACTTTCAGTGATATACTTTTCATTCAAATGACTAAAGATGATGAAATAAAGTTTTTACATGTCTTTAAAATATTTAGTTATCAGATAAGCTGGATTTTCTGATTGCCATTCTTCATTTAGAGTTTAGTGTGCAAATACTGTGCTGTCAGATGCTCTATTTGTAGCAGCATGCTTTGCAAAGTCACAGTTGCTTTGGGCAATGTTCAGATTAACACATCACTGCATAATGGTGAGTATCCGTTGTGACTAAAATTGATACAAACTGTACAGAGCAGTATCAGTCCAATTTTACCGTTGCAGAATATATTAACAGCTTTCCTCTGAGAATGGAAAGCAGTGGATTTACCTAAATCTGATTTCTCCCATGACACATTGGTGCTTCGTTACAGCTATGTGAAAGTGAATTTGTTGTCTAGGTTGGCCACACAGGGGCACAAGATAACTAATATTTCTGGCCCCAAAATAGTACAGTGTTTGTTATCAAATTCTATGTACAGCAGAGACTTTCAAAGCATGGAATAGTTCGTGTTTTGAAATTAGACATACTTAGATTAAAAAAGTAAACTGTGTTTTATTATACACAAATATTTTTAAAGATTCCTTAAAAGTTTTCACTTTTTCAATCCCTTGGTAAGCATCTTTTGCTTCAATGCATTCATTTTCAGAAGATCACTAAAATACGTAATAAATTAGCCTGCTCGTGAAACCAGATACTTACACAGAAAATACAATTTAAGCAGAAAAATGTGATTTGCGTTCATTGTCTAATTTTCTGTTTTGTTTCCTGAATATACCTGTGAGCTATTTACTAATGATCTGTTTTATAATGAAGTCATCACATGATGTCAATAATTACTGTTACAGGCAAATGTTGTTTGTCATGATGCAAGTAATCATTACTTTGACATTGAAGGTAAAAGTTCATTTTCTGTTCCTTGTTGGGAAACATTTCTGTCAAGATATTTCTGTAGAATAGATTTGAGGGTTTTTTCTGACTCTTATCAGTTCAACAAAGAGAGAGGTTTGCTATAATTCTAAGAGAACATTGCATTTTCAAATATTAGTCAAAGAGCCAAGGATAAACCACACTGATGGCATTAGAACTGAGAACATATCATCCATATTCTGACATACAATAGTGAATAATGACAGAATCTGGCTCTCCTCACTTTCAACATCTAGCTTGCCTATAACTACCTTTAAAAATTTATTTGGGATTTTCATATCTGCTCCCTTTTACCTCCATACTAGTTCACGTAATCCTGTTTTAAATAATTCCTAGAAATTTGCAGCTGATGTCCCTTCTCAGTTGAAAAACCCATGCAATGTTGAAAGAAAATCCAGGACATTTGTTTGTATTCCTACCATGTAATTTTTCCTTAATGAGTTTAAAGGCATAGCAAACCTATTTCCTCCCCTGGTTCTTAACTATTTGTGCCTTGCTTCTGACACAATCAGAAATCCAAAACTCAGCTAGCACCAGATGTCTGTATTACCTTCAGAGAGGTTATCCATCTCAAATGATCCTCTGTCTTTTTTATTTGCTAAAATTAGAGGCATAAGCCACTTCTATAAACATAAGGGGAAGACTGGCAGGGACAGCAAGTTGTATATACAAGGCAGAGAGAAACTTGCAGCTGTGTGCTTGATTTTATTTGCACCTTTTCCATGGGTCCTTCCCATAGAGCACTTCATGTCCTCTTTGAGCTGCGAATACCTAATGCCATCTGTCCTTTGTTCCTTGATTTGCTACTCTGGGAGAAAGTGGGAAAAGTGGCGTGAGTTTTTAAATCTTCTCATCTTCCTATTTCCCTTGGAGGAAGCAACTGAACATACTAATTTTCCACAAAACTATTTCTTTCTGAGAAGAAATTCTGTATTCCATCCTGTTTTGGCAGCCGTTGGATTTTAGGTTTGTTTTTTAAATCTTATTTCTAGGAAAAACCATCTCTGTAACATCCTCTGACAGATATTTTCAGACAGGAAAGAGAGAGATTTTCTTACAGAGTGATTACTCTTCACATCTCGTCCAGCTCTGGAGAGAGATACCTTCTGTTACTTCCACCTCAGTTGCTACAGATTTAATAAGGTGACATATGCTACCTCCATGAATCTCACAGAGCTTGGATATTTGCAGCCATAACAGGTTTCTGTCTATTCTTATTGTGCATCAGCTGTTGTTATCTGATGATGGTAGTAAAATCTTAGCTGGCATATGATCTTAACCTCCCACCAGCAAGAAAAAAGAGGATGAATCAGAGGTGGATAATAAATTTCCAGGTAGTAATTCAGATAGTATGTTAAATTGACAAATTTAAATAATCCTAAACTTGGAAATGATTAAGCATGCCTTCAAACTTTATTTTTTTCCCTCACCTGGGTGAAAGCAACAGAAACCCAGGCTATATTTGAATTACCAAGTGCAACATTTTTGATCAGAGCATATAAAAAGAATCTCTTTCCTTTCTTGAATAACTCAGATAACTCATATCATTCCTTAGAACATCCACATAAGATGTGGGTATTATCTTCTTTTTCTGGAGGAAGAAAAGTCAGAAGTGTGATAGTAAGAAATGACTAGTGATTTTGTGTACTGAAATTGAAACATTTTAAAGATATTTGTCCAATGACAAGAGCTCAGTAGTTTATGAAAACTGTATATTCTAATATGGACATCCAAAAACCAAAGTTGATAGTCAACTGATAGAAATCTGGGGCTTTGAAAATCAAAACTTCCCTTATCAGAACTAAAGAACGTCTTTGCTTTCCTTGATAGAGAAGTGTTGCCAGCTGCTCCTGCCAGCCTTAGTGACTCAGTGAAGCGATGGAGTGGGGGGAGACCACTTCTGTTGATGTGGGCCCTGGTGTTTCTGGATTTTCTTTTTTTTTCTGTTTTTGATCTTTTTGCATAGTGTGATTTCTGGGTGGGAAGAGAATTGGAAGGGAAAACAAACCTTTTTAAACCTCTACTGTAGACAGAAGAGTACATATCAGAACGTTTGGCTGTGTGGGTCTGGTTAAGCTGGGGTGGAACAGTACTCCAGCTACAGTGCTTCTTTCCTTTTAGGTGAGACAGGGCTGTCCTACCAGTTCCTAACTGTGGACCTAGAGTCCCTTTAGATTTCTCAGGAATATACTCTTGGTTTTCCACTCTAAAGGTAGAATGCAGGTTTACTCATAGAAAACACTATGTTTCAAAATAGTTCAAGAGAGATAGGCGTCTGGTGGGCCTCAGGTGCTTTACAAGGTTTTGAGGTAAGGAATAAAAAAATTAAATATTGGCCCCTGGAAATCTAAGATGAGTGTTGGAGGTAACAGTATCATTTTAGCTTTCCCTGAGATAGAATGTTTGAAGGAGAAGTTGGAAGCATTTCAAGTCCTTGGCTTCACTTCAGCATGTGCTTTGCAACAGGGACGCAAAGGAAGCTTTCTAGTTTCTGCTTTTTTGTTTCTTAGCCTGAAAGGAAATAATTATGAGAATAAGAAATTAAATAAAAATGTTTTGTATTAGAGAATTTTGTCCCAACTTTGTGTAAGTATGACAGGGATTACAGATTGAATTTCTGAAACATAACTTTTATTGATTTTAGAATAAGAATTGAGTTGAATTTAGTGTATGGAAGTCAAAGTGAATTTGCACAGTGTCTAGAGAAATGAAATATGTCTTGATTAATATATCTTATCCTACCTGCAATTTTTCACTTATCTTTCTGATTAAGATATACTTCCAAATTCCAATTCTCTGGTATTCAGGATAATTTTTTATCATGAAACTTTATCAATATTTTCAATAAATTAGTTATCTCTTACATAGTAATAGCTGTATAAATTATAATAGGAACAATAAAGTTGTTCAAAGGTGCATGCAATTAAGTTGACAAGCAGGTATGATAATTGCTTTAAAATAGTTATAATTTTAACCTATAAAATAATATGTAAAGTCACAGAGAAATACTCTAAAACAAATAATTTTAGTATGTGGCTTAACTATTGTGCGCCAAAGATGGACCTGTTGGCATGTAATATATATGTATATTTGTAAGTAAATAATAATTCACTTCATTATTAAATAAGTAGTAGAATAATGAAATGAGAATATTTGTGGCAAATTTTAGGATTTTTTCCTCCACATTACAGATTTTAAATATTATTTTTAAAGTGACAGAAACTAATAAAACATTCCTGAAAGATGGAACCTCAGGATTTCAAGAAAACTTTACACTCCAGGTATTGATTTAGTATATCTAGTCCTACAAAATATGTTTGTAAGTACAATTTTACAGACATAATAAATAATCTAGGATAACATTAAAAACTTTGGCTGAAACAGCAAGCATAAGTTCTCTCCTTCCCTCTTACCCTCTCCTTTTTTATATGCCAATGTTTCTCTTTACATTTCTTGATTTTTTCCTAGTATTACATTTTTGTTGTTGGTTCTGTGCACTCTTAAGTACATTTTGCATGGGTGTTAGGATCCCAGGGGTAGTCAGCATTTCATTCACTTGAGGACTTACTTTTTTCACTGCTAATGGTGGCATTATTCTGCTGTAAAATTACAAGATAAATGTGGAGTTTAGAGAAAACCCATTTTTTATAGCTCTGCTGTGACTCTAACACTGTTTGATCTTTACTTAAATAAGTAAAACTTCCAAGTAAGTGTGCTGTTTTCAAGAACACTTCCAGTATAACCTGCTTCATCTGCCTGTCATACTTTTGGAAGTTTTGGAAAAGAGTCAGGGAGAACAGAAAAGGTTTTATAATGCAACAAGAATTGCAATATCAAACCCACAGAAATTCATATAATTTATGTGTGCAAAAGCTTGCCTGCACTTAGCATGGATCTTTAATGTTAAAGCATGTCATTTGTAGGACACAAAATAACAGTGGTGTGTAAGGAATACCTGTAATAATAATTCGAATATCTTACTTTAGAATAAAGTAAGAGAATAAGGTGTTAGTGTTGGTCAGTCAAAAACCTGGAGTCGCAGGGTTCTGAATTCTACACCTGCTACTTTCAATGCGTCCTTTGTAGTGCCAGGAGAATTATTTAACTGCTGGAATTTTATGAGATACATTTCATATTTAATACTTCATGGGGGTCTTGGATGTTTAATTTATAAATATTTGCAAAGGCCTTCATGATCCTGGGTTCGTATGTATATGCAAGTGAAAGACTTTTGCATTCTCTTTCATGGGAATTTAGGTTCATCTTTAAATTTTAGGCCATGTAGCAGAGTAACTTAAATATCTTGGAAATATACAAGGATTTTGTGCTGAACCATTCACTTGCACTAAGGATGCGTTTTGTCATACTAGCTGCAAACTGCATCATATTACTAAGTACATTATTTCCTTACATACTGTCAGCTACACAGCTGATATGTCCTCACTGCAGTGATTTATTTGTCTTGAGATAGATCTTTCAGAAGTTTTTTTCCACTAATTTAAGAATTTAACATATTTTCTCAAATCTGTATTCATATACAAATAAAGCAAATGTATTTGTACTTGCAAAGAAATTCTTAACAAGCATGAGGATGTTTTTTAGCAAGCATGTTTGATAATCGTAAAATTGGATAGGTTGGAAAAGACCTTTAAGATCGAGTCCAACCAATAACTTATCACTGCCGAGTCCACCACTAAACTGTGCACATAACATAACAACACAAAAAAGAGAGTATCTATGCAAGGTACTCAGAGACTATGCTCATAAGATTGCACTACTTTACAGAAATACCTTGATTTCCTGTTGATCACAGGAAAAATAATTAATTCTGCAGGGTTGTTGTGTGGCTTCTTGACAGTAAACTGGGGAAAAACCTGTAGATCTGCATTTTTGTGGATTTTATGTTGCAGTATTTACACGCAACTAATGCAAGGAGATCTTTATTGGATTCTGGTCAGTTGATGTAATGCGGCATGAATAAGTGTATTTTATTGTTCACAGATGAGAAATTTGAACATTTCCTACTTAACTTTAGTTGGGAAACCTTTTGTATAATCACTGTTGTCTAAATGCTGTCTCAATAATCACTTTTTTACTGATTTTTTTATTGATTAGCAAGGTATGCTAATGAGTATTTAATTTTGATTACATATGGATGATATCTAAACTGTTCTTGTGTCATACAGAAAAAAGATTGTTGCATATATTCACCTTTGATTGAAGAAAGTGGATATTGAAGGAACAGTTTCGGTCAGATTGAGAACTAATCTCAAATCTACTGCTGTTTCAGCTGAAGTGAAATGAATGTACTCAAAAGAAGACAGAAAAATACGGTTTTAATAGATAAAGGGTTTAATTGCAAGGCATCAGCTTTACTTGAATTCTGGGAGTTATAACAAATTCAAATTTGGAGTGATGGTTTAGTGATTTGATATGGTTTGTCTCCAGAAAATAATGTTAGCTCATTGTAATTGCCATGACAATGTGTGGGAAAAATTACACTGAAATCTAAGTAGTGCAACAGTGTGGAGATAAGATAGAAAATTGAGTTTATCATATAGACCTATTCACTGAGTTCCAGCATGTTATTTCTATTTCTTGCCTATTTTTTTCTTTCTACTGCTTCAGTTCTCTCTGCTGACAAGAAAATTTTGCAAAATAATAGAAAATCCTCATTAAATCATGTGTCATGCATCCCTCATGTAATGCAAAATTTAAACTATGGCAATAGAGTATTATATTTAATTATCTCCTTCTGCCTACATAACACGTTTCAGAAACTTTAATTTCTTTCCTTGTTACTTTACATGGGGATGAATTTAATTCTATTGCATAACAAAAGCACTTCGTTCGAAGTTCAACATCTTTTCCTGCTTGTATGACTGGCTAAATCCAAATAATTTATTTTTGCTTCAGTTTTTCAAATGATTTTGCACTAACAGCTATTGGTGGTTTTTTCTATTCCAGAAAAGAATGCATTACTTTAAGTTACATAATCAAAACCACGAGAAGGTAACATGTTCTCAGCCTACGATATTAATTTCAGATTTTTATCAGCGTTCTACTGAAGTAGTCTATGTACTGAGCAGATCTAGAAAGAAAATTTTATATTCTATTTTTTTGACAAGTTTTGTACTTAATCACTCCTATGCAGTGTTTTTTTATGGTGTGCTTTAGCAAAGACTAACTGAATACACTGAAAAAAATACAGGAAAATGCTACAATGATTAATTTTAATGCACACAGTGATTTTCATGCACTTTATACTGATTACAAGTTGACTAATGCCAGCATGAAACTGATACAGTCATAGTATGGATCTTTGCATATCGACCATATGCCTGGACTTTGGCTGTACTCAAAGCATGTCAAAAGTCCAATTTAGAAGCATTTGTGAACTGGAAGAGGAGGTTTATGAAAGCAACTGTGAGGAAGAATACTGTCAACATCACAGCAGAAGTCTGTTTTAACTCTGCAGTGAAAGCGTAGCCTCCATTTCACCTGATTATATTTTCTGTCTGTGATACAGTTTGTGCTGATTAGCTGCACTTTCTGCTGCAGGGCTGCTGCATTTTATTTGTGGTATTTAATCATGTATAATAAATAAGGCAGTTTGAATATTTAACTGGGAATGATACTACATTTACACAGGTATCCATGTATTATCATGGATTAATTATGGTTCCATAGTTAATGTTAAAATGTTAAATCCTTTTTCCCCCCTCCCCCCACTTTGAAGCAGAAAATTTGTTACTTATATGAGGGAAAATTCTCAGGTATTCCTAGCATTCTATCAGGAAAGCTGATGTTGAAGCATCTCTAATCCTGTAAAATAATATTTTAAGTATCATATTTGGTCTCATTTTTTTCCAACTCTGTGAAAATAGTACATGGAATAAAATACTAGTATACCATTCTCAGTTTCTTCATGATCTGCTATATGAGCTGCTAACTGAAAATACTAAACCCAGCAAACTAAACATTGCTTTCCATGAATCATTATTGATCTTGATTAGTCAATAGATATTTTTTTGATCTGGTGGTTAAATTATTTTAAGTCATACATATAGGAATAATTTCTTAATTAAAAGAGGATGACAGTGTCTGCTGTTGTCCTCAGTAAATCTCATACAATAAAATAGGTATACATTTTGCCATTATAAGCTCTTCCAGTATTTCTTCCAAGTGTCCTTATATTCCTTCTCTAAACCATCTTTCTATATGTTGATGAGAATTTTGGCTTCTAGTGAGCTAGTTGGAAAAAGGAGCATACATTTAAACTCTTCGTGATGAACATATATTTGTTATTTGTTACTCAGGAACTGAGACTGACGTAATACGGACTTTCAGAAAATACCAGTAAACTTTAGATAAACTTTATTTGTAGAGCAGAAAGTTAATGTTTTCCACATAAAGCCCACAGGTGCCTGTTGGGGCTTACCATGACTGACGGGTTATCAGCTAATTACAAGGTTTTGAACATGAACTTAGGTTTTGCCTAGTATTTCTAACTATTAAATAGAAAATGGTACATGTCGTCCTAAGCGTCTTGGAGACACAGACAGTGGGATCACTGTGCATAATTCTGGCTACATATGTTCAGCAAATCTAGATTTCAGAGAAGCCATAGAAATTGCTAAAAAAATCCACATGAGAATAGTGAAGAGGAATGGAAATATATCAGGGTTGGTTTAGTTAGTGTTGAAAGTAAACAGATTACCAGCATATATATGTTTTAAGTAATTCAACAGCAAGAAGGAAAGAGATTTCTTTAGGAGGTTAACAAAAAAAGTCCTGAAATGTGATGTAATGAATAGAAGGTTTTGACTGAATGTCCATGCAGATTTCCTAATTGACCATATTACAGTACAAATCAAGTAGGAAATGGTGTAAGCCTTAAAAAAATTAAAAACTTCTGAAATTAGATTGAGAAAACTCTAGAAAATGTACAGTGGGGAAAGATTCTTCATTGTCATGGAAACAAGCTAGATGGTAAATGTTTTCCATTTCTAGCTGTATTTTATTTCTGCTATTTAGTTCCAGATAAAGTTAGAAAAGGAAGGCATTTTTTTATTATTTTTACTGTCTGGCAATACCATATAGTATACTAACAGTTGAGATTTCAGTATGACCCCTGGAAGTTTATCTTTCCTTCAGATTATGTAGAAATTACTGTTTGCAATACATGAATGCCTTACTAAAACTGATGGACTAAATAGCATTATTAACAGAGAGCAAATGCTACTGCTACTATCTCTGTTTTCTGTATCATGTATCACTTCTATTACATTTTGCTAATTCTACTGTCTTTCAGTCCAGTACAAAGCCAGTGAAAGAACTGAAACTAAAATTAATTAATTTTATTTATCCTTTATCTAAAATACCCTTTGAGAAGAAAGATGTTTGGGCTGTGTTTGTGTGGTACATTTTCCACAAGATTTTATAAATAGTTAGTTTGAAAGATCCTCTAAAGAATAGTATCACAGATAAAATATGTGCTTCTTCCCATTGGTTAAAAATTAATTAGACCTAGCACCAATCTAACAGCCTTTTTTCCACCTGATCACGTGAGAAGTTTGTAAGTAAGACATCATCAGAAGTTGTGTTTGCTTAAATTCCCATTCTATATTTAGTCTGTCTTTACAGGACTTAGTTCAGAAGCCAAGTAACTATAAAAAGAAGTAGCAAAATTCCCCAGAAACAGAATATATAGAGTCTGAATGCATTCATAATGTTGCATTTATCTGCAGTTTCTAAGTTTCAGCAGAAAGGTTTTACCCTTTGCATTGCTAAAATAGTTTTCAGTCATATAAACTTTGAGTCAGTATATTTACAAGCACATGAAATGGATCTTGTATTAAGATTTCAAAATCTAGAAGGAATATTTCAAAAGCTAGGACTGAGCTTCAGAGGATGGTATCAGGCATCAAGAACATTGTAGGCTGGAGAGAAGGACATGAGACCTTTGCCCAGCTCTGTCTCACCTAACTTTAGATACTGATCAAAGCGTCATGGGCTTCCTGTGAAATCAGTGCAGAGATACAGATACTTCGGGGCAAAAACCAGGTAACATGTTTTAGGCAGCTACATTAATTTAAGTGTACTGCTGACCAGAAAAGGTGAGGTCATAGTAGCTTTGTCTTGTGAGGAGCTAGCATTTACAGAGGGATGTGAGTGCAAAGTCTGTAATTACTATTCCCTGAATATTTTCTTGCTGGCTAGATCCCACCTTCATGCCCCTGGCTCACATTGCATGCCCAACATTTTACATGCTGAAGACAATTAACCAGTTAATGGCAATTATAATGAATCTGAGAGTATTCTGAGAAAAGGAGTGTGAGACAAATGTTAATTACTTCATATGAATATGACTATTAGATGCACCCAGATTTTGAATCAGTTGTCTGAATGAGGTCAGTGTATCCTTGTTACAGTGATCTGTGTGGTTATTTTGGCATTGCAATATATGGAAATATTTATTAATGATATAACTTACAAAGAAAGAAGAAGTTGCTAAAGAATAAATATTTGTTTATAGCATTAATTGATTAATTAATTAATGTATTGATTTTTCCTTAGGCAAAGGCAGTTCCTTCTACTTATATTGTAAGAAGATTCATATGTAGAAAAGAAATCATTTCTCAAATAATGTGATAAAGAAATTCTATCATTTTCTTTCCCTTAGTAGTTAAGATGTAGTGTCTACATAAAAAAAAGTCTTATTCTCTCAATTAACTATGATGATTGTTGATAGGAAGAACAGTGCTGCTTAGGGAATAAAATAAAAAAAAAAATCTGTAAAAATTAAATGAAAGAAATA
The DNA here is from genome assembly GCA_026283785.1 of Coracopsis vasa. Lineage (NCBI taxonomy): Eukaryota > Metazoa > Chordata > Aves > Psittaciformes > Psittacidae > Coracopsis > Coracopsis vasa. The sequence continues at coordinate 18,248 of JANHGB010057600.1, forward strand.
ATATAAGATAAATCAAATTCAAATTACCACAGTCTGAGAAAACTAAAACTTTGAGTTGAAATGCAAAAACGTCTTTGAACCCTCTTATAAGCAGGGTTCCAAGCCTGTAGCAAATTCCAAGCCTGTAGCAATATTTGCTTACCCTTGTATAGTTTGACAGCAGTGGAACTTTTCAGAAGGTAAATTTGCCAGATGATTCACTGAAAACACAGTTTAATGTGGTTTGCCAAAAATGAGCTCCATACTGTTTAATTTGCCATAGAAGCAGCTTTTTTCCAACTATACTAATTAACAATATACTGATCTCAGACTTACTTAGAGTTATTTTTTCAAATGCCTTCGCTGTTTAATACCATTCAAGTTCCTGCACTGTACAAAGACACACTGACTGTGGTCACTCAGAAACACAGCTTGGTTTTGAGAACATACAGCTGCACCCTGGGATATTTCATCCTCCTGTAGACAAAAGCATAAGGACCTCAAAGAAGGTGATTAGAGCGAAGGGCGCTTAGAAAAAAAGGAAGTATTTTGAGTGTCAAATGTTCGAAATTGGATCACAAAGCCACCAAGCAGAGCATGCCAGGTAGTGGCCACTACTTTCTGGAGGCACCCAGGAGGTATGGGATGCTCCAGTCACAGATGAAACTGAATCTGTGGAAGCAGGAGATGAATCACTGACTCGTAGAATGGTTTGGGTTGGAAGGGACCTTAAAGATCATCTACTCCCAACCCCCTTACCATGGGCAGGGACACCTTCCACTAGACCAGGTTGCTCAAAGTCCCATCCAGCCTGGCCTTAAACACTTCTAGGGATGGTACAGCCACAGCCTCTCAGGGTAACCTATGCCAGTGCCTCACTACCATTATAGTGAAGATTTTTTTTAATGAGGGAGTGAGAGTAGATTCAAAAAATGCCCAAATCACTCTGACTCTCTGTCTGCTATTCAAAGGAGCAAAAAGGAATCCGAAACTACCAGTGGAGTCTCCTTGTAGGGATTCTCACAGTTAGCGATGTTAGCAGGGAAGTTAAAAGATACCTATTAGACTTCCATCTACAATACTAATACTTTCAGTTTTATCAGCAGCTTTTTTCCTGGCTTTCAACTCTTAGATGGTTGCTAAGGCTCTGGCAAGAGCTACTGGTAAAAATACACAGTTACCTTTCTTCTGTTTCCTCTGTTCAGTGGGTTAGCAGTCAAGACTCAGGGGGGTTGGTGGGATCGAGGAAGGAATATTGGTCAGACAGTTGCTTCAACAACCCCTAGCATTAGATGGGGCTTGAAAACCTAAAAAGCGGGGTTTATTGTCAGAGGCAGTATGTGAGAGGCAGGACTGATTCAAATACATATGTTTAAAGGAAATAGTGATCTGAAATGTGTTTTCAGACTGCAATCAAACATATTTTGGGCTTCTGATGGAGTAATCTTTGAGATTTTTCCTGTTTGCCAGAGGTAGCACAGGAGTGCATGCTGTTATTATCAGTTACATATATCAGTTAGCTAGTTGTCCATAGAAGACAAGGTAAGCACTGGCAACAAAGACATATCACAGAAACTTTTTGTTTAAAACCCCCTTATATCTTCCATTTTCACTATTAGGAGCTTATTTTCTAAATTAAAAAGAAACTACATCTTGACATTTTGTCTAAACCTCTCTGTGAAGATTTAATTGTAAATATAGAGTGAAAAATTATCTATGTGACTCTATTTTGAATTATTTATGGCTCAGTGTAAAAACTTATTTTACTATGTCATCCATAAATAGATGAAAAATCATTAATTACTTAATACATAAGTAGATTATTATTGTACAAGCTTCCAGAGCACTACTGTATTTATTGTAGTCTTGTATGGCACTGTAGCTTGAGGTAATCAAACCCTGGCAGAAATAATTGCTTACAAGTCATGAAGCAGAATAATAAGGTAGATCATCTTCCAGCACAGTATACTGTGGGAAGTGGTTAAATGAAGTCCAGCTGGGCATGGAACAGTGCAGTCAGTATAGTCAACCTGGTGGACAGGAAAATGTGGGATAATGAAAGGGAATGAAAGAGGCAGGGAAGAAGCAGGAGGCTCTTCCCTGTGACTTTGGCTTAGGAAAAACCCTATCCGTGGTTATCATAAGTGAAGTGCAAAATATGTCACCTCAGTGCATGTGATTTACTATTATTAAGGCTATTGTGTTATGTTATTTTGGTTATTATGATTAAATCTTGTATGTGAAAAAAGAGAAATAACTGCAAAGGCTCAAGCAGGAGTGGAGGTGAGGTATAGTTTGGAGCAGGAATACAAGCATCTGAAAAATTGAATGGACTGCTAACATTTCTTGAATTGATCATGTGAGTGTTGCAATCCCAAAGTTGACTCATGGTAGTGATAAAATTGTAGAACAATCAATTGTGTAGAAAAGAAATAAAGGTACAGTAAGAGTTACAAATCGGTGAGTTCCTAAGGGCTTGAGAAGTCAGTACCTTTTGGATTTTTTTTGTTGACTGTGGGCTTGTGTTTCATGACTTTGTCTTTCATTCAGATAAAATTCTGCCTTCCAGAGAGGGATGAACATAAATCGGGTGTGACCAGATTTGCCAATGTGGGAGATAAGTGTGAAAAACATCAGTAATATCATTAACTGTATCCAGTTTTAGGTTCAGGTCTTCCAAAGGGATTTTTACTCCTGGGAAGAGCTTAAGAAGCTACTACAGCTACCTTCAAGATTAAGAGGAAAAAAATGCAGGATATTTAAAGAAGGTGCAGTGTTTACTTGATAATGATTGTTAGGTGCCTGCACCCTAAAAAGTTTTCTTAGATGCAACAAAATCCATTTGGTGAAAGGTAGGCAATGTTTCAGACTATAAAAGGGTAGAAGTTTTGTTCTAGAATTTGGGAACTCTGCATCAAAAGACTAAATCACAATTGAATATTTTTCAGAAGCTTATTTTTCAACTCGATGCAGTTTATGGTCTTGATGTAAGAAATCTTCTGGTATTTGTAATCGGGGAGACCATGTAGGTTGATAAGCATAATTTCATTAGAATTTAATATATGAACTAACTAAAGGCCAAGTGGAGAATAAAAATCTATAAAGCAAACCATATCCTCAAAGATTTGAGACAAAGGAGATAAGGAAAGCTGTTATAAAAGTAAGGGAGTGTCCAGTTGGTGATAAAACTACATTATACAGGAAGAGAGTGGAAATGGGCACAAAAGTAATGTGGTCTGTTTATGGACACACAACAGGTTAAAGCTGTGAATATGTCAGACATCAGGGTCACTTGATAGATCTTTTTTCTCCCAGATATTCCCACATGAAATTGCCTTTATGTTTAGTTCTTTTGAACATAATATTCTTCCAATTTTATTATGTTATCTATATAGAACAGGTATGCCTCTATCAGCAACAACATGAAAAAGCAGCAATATTAACTGGGCACAAGCAGATGAGCATTATTTCACTTCTGAGGCAAGCTTTCTGAATTAAATTTAACCATCCATCTTGCTAATAAAATATTATGCACAATGATGTTATTTATTTATTTCCTTAGACATTACATTTGTATTATGTTCTTTTCCAATGAGCCAGATTACTCAGTTTCAGAAAATTTTTTCTCTTTTGATATCTATTAGTAATGCTTTTTGTGGCTGCAGTCAGTCCAGATGGGATGTTTTAATTCAAGCGAATTTTCCATACCAGGCATTTCAAGTAATACTGATTTTAGCAAAATTTCAAGCGAATTTTCCATACCAGGCATTTCAAGTAATACTGATTTTAGCAAAATTTGTTTTAAGGCTTAGCTATCTTACCTGAGAATATAATCTTAAATCTATTTCATTACTTAAATAGGTAATACTGTATGTTTTGTGTTGTATGCATTGCATGCCTTATGTTCAATTTTAGCCAATGTCCAAATGAGTGGAGGGTGAATATGATTTCTGTGCATTTTAAGAAGCTTGCCCAGATGTGGGTAATGCTGATTCACCACTCCAGACACAGGCAGTGGTTTTCTGTGGCCCTCATCAAGATATATATTATGATTCTCATCAATTTATCTATGCTTATCAATTAATCTCATAAATGCCAAGATAAAATGGATTCATGGCTTAAATAATATATATTGTTAAGAAAATATTCATATTTCAATCAACACTTTTCATTGCAATCCACTGAAATTTTTCAAAATCGTTCAGATTCTAAGAGTGTTGTTAAAGGAGCACACCTCACCATTCAGTTTCCATTTCCATGTATTATATCATAGAATCACAGAATCAGAAAAGTTTGGGTTGGAAGGGACCTTCAAAGGTCATCTGGTCCAACTCCCCTGCAATGAGCAGGGACATCTCCAGCTGCATCAGGTTGCCCAGAACCACATCCAGCCTGGCCTTGAATATCTCTAGGGATGGTGCATCCACCACCTCTCTGGGCAGCCTGTGCCAATATTTTACCACTCTCACTGTAAAAAATTTCTTCCTAATGCCCAGCCTGAATCTCACCTCTTTGAGTTTAAACCCATCACCCCTCATCATGTTGCAATAGGCCCTGCTCAGAAGTCTCTCCCGGTGTTTCTTATTGGCCCCTTTTAAGAACTGAAAGACTGACATAAGGTCTCCCCAGAGTCTTCTCTTCTTCAGGCTGAACAACCCCAACTCTCTCAGCCTTTCCTCATGGGAGAGGTGCTCCATCCCTCTGATTATTTTTGTAGCCTCCTCTGGACCTTCTCCAACAGATCCATGTCTGTCCTGTGCTGAGGAATCCAGAGCTGGATGCAATATTCCAGGTAGGATCTCACGAGAACAGAGTAGAGGAGCAAAATCACCTCCCTCAGTCTGCTGGCCATGCTTCTTTGGATGCAGCCCAAGATGTGATTGGCCTTCTGGTCTGCAAGTACACATTGCCAGCTCATATCTAATCTTTCATCCATCAGTACTCCCAAGTCCTTCTCCACAGGGTTATTCTCAATCCCTTCATCCTCCAGCCTGTATTGGTACTGGGGTTTGCCCCGATCAAGGTGCAGGACCTTGCACTTAGCTTTGTAGACCTTGTTACTCTTTTTCCTGAATGAAGAAGGTATCTATTAGGAAATTTATTTTCCATTTGATAATCCGAACAGACTGTATCAGTCAAGTCTTTGTTAAGAGACATGTTCCCAGTGGTTGAACCACACCTTTCTGTACTTCCTGGAGTTCAGTCATTAGCCTTCTACATGATCTTCAGAGGCAGTTGCAATATAAGTTTATAGCAGTAATGGATGTAGTGCAGGTTCTGTAATGAATTCCATTTCCTCAGTTCCTTACCTATACATTTAAGGATTATATTCACCCTTTTTCTCAGATTCTTTAAAATTGAAGTGACCACTTTTCAGTGTGGAGTCTTCCATCCTAATGATATGGCATACCTGTTTTTTCCTAACTGTTGAGTTTTATACTTAGCTGTGCTGCATCATGATTTTTGAAGTTATCCCATTCGTTTAGTCAGTCAGTCAGTGTCGTCCTGACAAGTTCATGCTTACTTGGGAGATATGTAATGATCAATGCGTAAATAACTATTGGCACAACACCCCCAGTGCTTCAGGATCTTGAATATCACTATTAACACATCAATTTGCTTTCTGTGTAGCCCTTTTGAAGCTAGTGGGTACAAACTTAGAAACTCTTTTGTCATTTAAAAACGTAAACCAATCATTACTAAAATTAGATATTTCCTTAGCTACTGATGGAATGGGAAATATTTATGATCATCACCACCTAAGATCAATATATCATCTGGCTGCCTTCCAATCCACAGGAAAGCAGTATTTACTGAGCATTTGTGTCTGTCAACTGAAAATTTTCAATTTCATAACAGACATATAATTGTTAGAATTCCTGTGCTTTTAATATGCTTGCAGAAATACTTGATACATTTTTTGTTCTGTTCTTATCTGACAAGGGGTTTTCCTTATATATTTTTGGTTCTGTTACTAGATTTCTGTTAACTTCTAGTTTTATGTTAATTATTCTCAGCTTCCTCTCTTTTCCACTTGTTACATATGTGTAACTGATTTCACTTACTACTGAAGTAAAGGATAGCTGCTAAAATGTTCTGAAGAATACTCAGTCAGAATTGTCACTTTTCATTTCACATTTCTTCTCTCATTTGATTTTGGATCCTGATTTGGAATTGATTTCAGCATTGGGGCACAGATTACTTTCAAATCCATTGTTTGTATATCAGAGGCTTGGACTTGACTATGAATCATATAAGAAATAGAAAATAATTGTGATCATTTGTACCTAGATATTACTGAGTTTTAGTTCCTCATCCTCTCAAGATGATTCCTGTATAGATTGTCTTGTGTTGATGAAATCAGTCTTGGTAGATATCCTCTATCTTTCTAAAAAATGCTAGAGATGTTTGGCATTGATAGCCTAGGAGTTTAATTATGTGTGGCATATATGCTTATATTAATGTCTCCCCATTATGAAAAAGCTTTTCTTTTGTTACCCTATAGATAAGTTCTAATGAATTTGTCATTTACTTATTAGTGTGACTAGATGCTTGGTAGCTAGTCTGATGCTCAACAACCATAATCTGGAAGTGGTACAGCTGATATATCCTCTGTCACATAACACAGATTGTGTGCACACCAGGTGATGCTCATGGGTGTCTGGGAAATTATAGCAAGCTTGCAGTCTGTCTTTTGGCTTTATATGTTAAAACATTGATTTAAAAACATTTGAGATAAGTTCTTCAGTGAACAAAAGGTAGGTGAAGGAGCTAAAGGGAACTCATTTAGTAAAGTGTATTATCTGACCCCCATTTAGTGACATGAATTGTGTGAAGAAATTAGTCTTTTTAGAGATGATACATTTATGTTCTGAATCCACACCTAGACAAAAGTTCATTTCCAAAATGTCATCAGTAATGTCTTCAACAATAGTCATTAGTTCTCAGTGTTCTGAAATCATCTATAACCAGCAAAGGTGTTGTGTGGCAGCATCATTAATTCTGTTACATGATGTTATCAGCAGTGGAAGCCCAAAAGGCAATAATTATGTGTTGTATCTTGGCTTAAGAAGGCAGGATGGCATCCAGCAGTGTATTTATTTCTTGCAGATTTTTTGTTGTTGTTGTTTTGTTTTCACTGCATTCTACCAAAAGCGATCATCAAAGACCATATCTATCCATTGGAGTTTTCTCTCTATTGACACATTTGTTTGTCTTGCTGTTTGGGCTGATTAGCCATTAAAACTAGTATGACCAGTAGTTTACTCCATTCCAGCTAGTAAGACGTGGTTACATTCTTGGGCAGTTTTCTTCATTGACATTTTGGATAATGTCTGACAGTTTAGAGACTTTTAAAAGACCTTGCCTATGCTTTTTAACTAGTGAGAAAACCAGCCCCTTCTTCAAAATTAAACTCGGTGGATTAAAATACAACTGCAAGCAGCATTTGAATCTTCAAAACTTTGTTCCTTTGTGCAATTACTCAAAGCTGCCTTCTTATAGCCATAATAGTATCTGGCAGATGTTTTGCAAGGTTCCTAGTGGTTTACTACTCGCTCACTGCATGACGTATAGGTGAAGTGTCCCTCAGGTCACTTTCTTACTTGCTTCCCTAGTATTTACACACTTTCCAGTCAAACAGCTTAGTTTTCTTTCTGTTCCTTTCCTTTAGGCTGCTGCCTACTCAGGAAAACAAACAAACAAACAAAACCCCAACAAAGCAACAACCCGCCAACCTTTCAATGGCCTTAATATGAAAGTGAATCCTTTTCTGATAGAGAGAGAACAAAGACTTTTAAAAACTAAAATAAAATGTTTGTACCCTATGGGGAAAAGTGCAAAGGTGATTCCATTTAAAGGTTTTCCAAATGATCAACATCACGTAATAAAACTTTCTAGAACATGTAAATTCTTAATATATGAAGAACTCAGCCAAGCAGGGCTATGGTCATATTTATTTGAGGCACATTGAATGTTGCAGTCTATAGAACAGTTCTTTGTAGCTGAATTCATCCATTTTCTAAATATGCTTACTCTGACTTAATTTCTGATTTTGGGGAAAGCTATGTTACAGCCTGCTCAACTCAAGATAAGAATCCTATGGCTTTTCTTGGATGTGCTGTGCTGCTAATTAATGTCTTACTTTCAGAAATGTATAGAGGTTCTCAAAGGAGATCATAGATAAAAGGCACTAGAATTGAATCCAGGCCCTTATATTGCATTTAAGAATGTGAGTAGATACTTTTGAGAGGTTTACAAAATGCTGCCTACTACAAAGTGCTGTGGGATTTTGTTCGTTTGTTTTGTTTTGGGGTTTTTTGTTTGTTTGTTTGTTTGTTTTGTTTTGTTTGTCTTCTTTTTTTTTTACACTTAAGAAAATGAGACAGGGTGAGATTTCAGGGAAAGGGAAGGATTAACCAAGAGCTTTACCAGTATCTTGTATTTTTGCGAAAGGAGTAACACCTATAGATAAGAAAACCAAATGACCATACTTTATACTCCAGAGAAAGCAAAAAATAAGTCTCTGAGGATCTGACATAGCTAAAATTCATTCTTGACCGTAATTGCATCAGTTAGTCTCTCCACGAAAAAGTAAGGAAGATGCCCCAATAAGACAGCTGAGATTTTTTTTTTATACCATCTGGAGCATGCTTGTCCTCCTCTCAAAAATATGTTGCTAGATAGAGCCAAATTCTCACATATCAGTGAAAACTGCAGTCTAGCAAACCTAATATCAGATCATGCTTCTGGAAAAACAAGAATGTTTGTGCAAGCACTGAAAGTCACAAAGTGCCAGACTTATTAAATAAGATGGTGGAACAAGCAGGATCCAAGCCTTGTTTTCAACATTTCCTTATGTGATAGTTAATCAGATTTCTGCATGCTCATATCTCAAGCTTATATTTCTGTGTCACGGTCAGATGACAGGTTGTTTAAAATTACTGTTTCTGGTGTAAAACAATGTAGGTTTCATGCCTCTGCTACCGTTTGGAGCACAATCCCAAAGAAGTACTTCACAGATGATTAGGTAACTGTATTTTTCAGTCTTACTTTATTCATGACTCATTTGTGTCTATCTCATCTTATTACAGCATTATCCTTTCGTTTAAGTTGTTATTTTCTCTCCATGTTTATCCCAAATTACATATATAAGGTCAATATTCCTTTTTGGCTTTAATTTTGCATAGCTAGATAAGCCGAACTATCTTAGTATTACTTTTCAGTAAAATTCTCAATTTTCCTAGTCATTGCAGTAGGACTTCTACGTGGTTTGCTTCAAGGTAAGTGACCAAAAGTGTACAAGGTAGTCTAAAAAAGGTCTTAGAGTGTCACCTACAGTGATGCCAATACTTCTTTCTGTTGCTGACAGTAAGTTTTTGATTAGTCCTAGAATCATGATTGCCTTTTTCACTGTGTCACATCCATGCTTTCTGGTACAGTCATGCTGTGATTAGCCACTGCATTTGTCCTGGATATGATTTAGAAACACCTCCCTTGCCTCTAACATGTTAAGGCAAGGGCTGCCTATTTTGCAGCAGAAATTTTTGCTTTTGAACAAGATTTTTTTTTTTTTAATTTGAATTTTTCCCATTTCTATTACTGTGTTTGGTTCTGTGTGTCTGGAAACTCTCAGATTCAGCTGATGAACATGCATGGTTCTGGGCAGCACATTTCTGTGCCTAATTTCTGCTATATGCGATATAATTTTATAAAACAACACTTGCATGGCCAACTTTTAGGAGGAAGACAAACCAAAACCGTACTGATGTACGTTTTCATTTCAGAATCGTTTGTTTTTTTGTTTTTTTTTTTTTTTTTTTTTTTTGCGTCATGTATGGATAATCTAAGTAATATTCAACTTGCATGAGTGTTCATAAGAAGCAATTACTCCATCAGTTCATGGAGGGTAAAGCATGGTCAAGTACACAGAACACACCATCTGCTACTTTAGCAGCAAAAAGATTTACTATGTTTCCCACTGGAAAGCAAACATATTATTTAGAGAAAACAGAACAAATGTTTTGGCTATATAGTTGCTACTTATAACTCTGCACCTAGTGTAACGATATAGATTATGATGTGTAACAGTAATGTAAAAGTCTGGTTCCTTGTGCCTATTGAAGCAGCCCCTTTGTATTTTCTTTTCCCTCCCTATTCACTTTTTCATCATGTAAGCAAGGCCATATAGGTCAGGGAGTTGAGTACCTCAGTGTCCTGTCTCTGACAGTGATGAGCAACAGAGGTTTAGGGAGGAATACGAATAGCAGTGAAAATGTAGATGATCTTAGCTGCCAAGAAATAGAAGTTCAGGGACTTCTTGAGGCATTTTAATGGCTCTAGTGGCACTCTCCTCCCATTTTTAAATGATTGACTTAATCCAGTTAGTGTGTTGCTGCTACTGCAACATGTGAATTGAGTCCTTTGTAGAAAAAAAGTGTTTCCTTTTCATTTGTATTAAATTTGTATACTCTGACAATTTCATAAGGTACGTGCAGTTTTGTGAGATACGAGTAGTTTTTTTCTGTGTATCTTTTCATACCTGACTTTACAAACCGAAATCTTTTTTCATCAGTCTTCCCTGTTTCTTTTCAATGTTTCAAAAGATTATTTCTATTCCTTTGAGCATTATTGACCACTAAGCTGATATTTCACAAAACTGTCCACAGTGCCTTTGGTTTTGGGGTAGATAAATGCTAGTTTATGGTCTTCTACAAGTCAGGTTAGATTTTTTCTTCCCATTTATGTTTTTTAACATTTAATATTTTCTGCCAACTTATTTGTCAATCATTACTGTAAAAACTACTTTTTTTTTTAACAGTTTTCATTTTATCCTAAACAGCTGTGAAAACTGTCATACCAGTATTTGAGGCTGTTTAGAAGTCATCTATAAATATACTTAATATTATCAGCACACATCTTTTGGGCTCGTGGAGGAGAAACAGGAAACTTGGAACTCAGGCATGTGCTTTTGCAATTCTACAGCCATTATTACCCATCCAAACTTTCCAAATTCACATGATGGGTTAGTTCGTCATAAGTTATATAATACATGTTCTAATGTGTCTAATACATTATCTAATACACATTTTGCTCAAAGAGCAATCTTTCACTGATACTACTTTCTTGAATGCATGCCTTTCCTGTTGCCTTAAAGCCCCTTTTTCTCAAGTACTGAGTCTGTCTGGTAATCTTCCCCCCACCCTACAACCACTGACTGTAAGGACTGTATAAACCCCGAGTCTTTTTAATGTGTAATATGATGGAAGGAGAGAGAAAGGTAGGGAAGCAGTTTTCCTGTTTTCAAGTGCTTCCTTCTTCCTTCAAATGTGGTCACTAGATACTTAGTCCCTAGTAGTATAAATGCTACTTTGAGGCTGATTGTGCTTAGTACTGTATGTATTCAACCACCTTTGCCTACTTTAATAGCCTAATTAAGCTTCTACCGAGATCACTAGAAAGTCTCTCACTGACTTCAGTACCCTGTTGTTAATTCTGTCAGAGTCTATTACCTTTCTCCAGCTTTATTTACTGGTTTGGTGATTTCAAATATCCAAAATAATTCCAGCTTAATTTGCTGGAATTAATTTGATGTATCTTGGATTTGAACAGCTTTAAAAGTTAATAAAAATATGTAGGGTGGTGAGATATGTAGGATGTGTAGTATGAATCTTCAAAGCTATGGTGTGTAAACCTGCTGAATCCCATGGGGCCCTAAAACCAATCGTTATCTTGAAAACAGGAAGAAGGAATATTGCTTAGCAAACTACTTTATTTGACAAAATTGCGTAAGAGGATAAAGAGGATACATAGTTTACTGTCCTCTACAGAAGAGTTCTTATACTCTCTTACTTCAAATTAGGCATAAAGATAATTGCATGTACTGAAGAGAGATGGAATGACATCCTACAGTAGATTAGGATAAATGGTAATTTTCAGGATGGGAGACAAGTGAGTAACATGTGGATTTGTGTAATCTGATCATATGCTACATTTTTATTAAAGTATCTAAAGATTCCAGTAATTAAATACTTTGATGATAATAATGACAGTTGTTAAAAACGGTGAGTGGTAGAAAAATGCCAACGTGATGAAATGAATATGATGAAATATGGCTTTAAAAATGCAAGTTACTATTTCTGTGCAGAAAGATAATGAAGTGCATGCTGACTTTTGAATATGTGAGTTATCGATTAGCCTGCTTAGAATGCATGTTGTCTTTGACAACTGAAGAATTTTTTTGGCCATTTTCATCTGTCTGATATCCTGGCTCACACATTCCCACCTGTAAAGACACATTTTACCATTCGTTTGGGCAGATGTCTTGCAAGTAATCATTTGTAGCTCCTTCAAGTCAGGCAGGCATGTTGGATGACTTCTTCTGGTGTCTTAGGTACTGAATAAATGAACAGCAGTTGAATCAAACTTAAAGCATAGATGCTGGGGACCCTGTGCTTTCTGTGCCCCCATTAGGGGGTCTGCTGGGCCACAGCTTTGTGTTTTATTATTTGGTATTAGTATTTGATTATGGTAAAGAGAGCATCTCTTAATAGATTGGAGCTAATGTGTTAGTCCATGTCTACATTACTGGACTTCTGTTTCTTGTAGTGAAATTGCACTATGAAAGAAAGAGAATTGGTTTACACTGTTCTTCCTCATATATCTTGCAGTAGTTCCTAAAAATCTATGTGCTAAATTTTGATTTTTTTTGTTGTGTAAGGATAATTTGTTAGCTCTGCTTCTTTGAAGTATACATAGATTTGTTTGTTTGTTTGTTTAAGCTTAAACCAAAAAAAGTTTGGTTTAGAGATACCGTCCAATTACAAATTGAATTTTTAATAGTTGTTCAGACTTCTATTTTTACATTTATGCCTTTAAACACCTACACCAACTGATTTTGAAGGCCATGTAATTAGCTCCCATAGGCAGCTTGAGCTTTTGTTTGAAGCTTCATTTAAGAGGAAATCCTTTGTGTACCATTGTGTTTTAGGTATCTCTTACCTTTTCCTGCTACTTGTCTTTTTTTTTTTTTGACTATGACAGACTCCTGATACTTTTACCACTTAAGCAAATGTGGCTAAATGGTCACTGCTTGATGAAGAATTATTTCTAGGAAGTAAATTTTTAAATGAGATCACACTGTAAATGAAATAATTCATCATTTTTCTGCTTGGTAAGGTATTCATGTATGTGGATATTCCTACACATAAAAACATTGTCTTTGTCTCTTACATTTTTTGGTTGTGGTATGATTTTTTTTACTTGACAAGACCCAGTATGAAGGATAAAAGACATAAAGCATAATTTGTGAAGACATTTTACTTTGCTCACATTCTTTTTGAATTGCTGAATGGTTGAATAGGCTTATCTGAGGCATGAGTATGTTAAACTACAGTATTCATATAATATAATGTAGAACGTAGCAAAGTATAATATAGTGCGCCGTATAATAATTCCATTACCAAAAAGGTAGGGGTTTTTCCTTAACAGGAGGAAAAGAGGAATTTTTAATCAAGCTTTTACTGTTTGTCTTTTTTTGTATTTTTCTTCCCCCGTAAATAGCTTTACAGTGAATTAACACTCTTAGTAACTTGAAAGAACAAAATGTAGATGCTAAAATTTCAGTTGAAGCTGATGTTATTTTGAGTTGAATAGCTGACTAAGGTTGCAGTCAGCTGTGAAAGCACAGTTGAGAATGCTGAGAATGATCAGAATACAAACTATTTCAGATGTCATTGTATTGTAACTAGAAGTTTTTCCTATTTTGGATTGACTGGGTTATTTGAACAGCTAAGTTGGATATACTGTATTTAAATTGGACTGAACTTTATTAAAACATGTTTTCCTCTCTGAAGAAATCGGAATTGTATTACAGGAATATTCATGTAACATATTTGAAATTCAACTTTGGATCATGTACCTGTTCCCAGTAAATGACTTCTGGACCAGTGTAGACGCTGCAACTGTTACTAAAAGTTTAGCCTTCATTTGTCTTTAAAGAAATATTTTGATCCTAAAATATTCCTATTCCTTTTTTTGTGTCCTGATAAAAGCCTTTACTTTCCAACAGTTTTATTGAATTTTGACATTTGTTTGTTTTATTTTGTTTGGGGTTTGGTTTTGTTGGTTTTTTTTTTGCTGGCTGTAAGTATATATTATTCTGTCTTCCATAGCTTTTTATTACAAAGTTAAAAATTACATTATTCTGATTTTAGCATTAAAAATGGACTGTTATGGAGTTTTGGTTTTCATTTTGGCTTTACATTCCCACAAAAATGTGGATTGCCTTTGGAGCATAATACTGTTTTTTTACTGTGGAAGTCTACAGGCAAACAGTGTTGGCATAAGCTTTCACGGAGGATGAGGAATGGAAATTTTACCTAAGCTATTTGCCTGGTTTCTGAATATTTGCCTTTCTAATCCTTATACCTGGTGGGTCTAAAAAGTAGCTGCTTACATAACCTCCCATTTTTCTCTTTCAAAAGTCAAACAAATACTTAAATTTAGATTCTAAGGTCTATGTAAGAATGCAGATATGATTTTTCAGTTAAGTCGTTTTGGGACTATAGTACCACAGTTTCCTACCATGAGAGTGTGTTGAAATTAGGGAAGAAAGGAAGCATTCTGATTGAAGGGTGACAAGTAAGTGAAAGTTTAAAAATTGAAAACCTTTCATCAAAGTGATTTGGCTTGGTGCACATTAGGTGATAACAAAATAGGGCTTTCTTCTCAGCAGTATCACACATAGGAAATGTGCAAATGATTTGCATTTATTTTCCTCAGAAAGTTTGCAAGATATCTCCTCTTACTAAATAACCTGACTAAAGAGAAAAAAAATGACTGAAGATTCTTATTAAGGAGGAGATGTAGCAAATCAGATAAGGGGCAACAGCTAATCTTTGATACAGCTGAGTGTTATTGGATATAATCTCAGTTAATAAAAAATATAATTGGTAATACAAAAATGGTTCCTTAATGACCATGTGACTTCCAAGTGTCTGCTTAAGCACTGCCTGCTTAGGGGACGTGCATTTCTTGACTCACCAGCTGAGAACCGCTTAGTCAGGAAGTGCAGAAGTTGAGATCTCATAATAAAGCCATACAGATTCTACTGAAATGGAATTAACTCACACAAGAACCCCTTCTTCTCTCCTGCAGTGTTTAACCATGTGTATTTAACAGAGTCCTGCATTTTGACCTTGTGAACATGAGCCAGTCAGCCTGTCAGCTCACATTAATGCTTATACTAGGTAAGATTTCTTAATGAAGCCATTCAAGTTCTAGAACAGACTGTTAAGGAATGGCGTTTTCAAGACTGAATGCAAAAGATACCCACTCAGAAGGTAATGAGTGGTGCTTGAATGTCTCTGAAAAATAATTAGTTTATATTTCCCTAGCAGTTAGTTAAGAAAATTGTTATGCTTGATAGCATTTAAATAGAGCTTTTGTAAATTGGCTGGAAGTGTTCTGTTGCGAGTGGCTATAGTATTTGGGATAATAATATAGTACTTCAGCATACTATTTAAAAACAGATATTGGCAGGCAAATCTCACATTACCTAAAATTATTGACTTTTAAGTTTTATTCCTTTGTTTTGCTTTGGCAGATCAGTTTAAAACAGGAAGCAGAAGTGTCTTCTGTTTAACAAAAATCTAGAATTTCCCATAAAACTTTCATGCAGCGGGCTTCATTTAATTCTGTGTGAAGTGGTATCAATATATTGCCACAACATTGTGGATTGTTTCATGAGGCACGGGTATATCTTAGAAATACATATTTTTCTCAGCATTTAGGGTTATGTGCGCTCACAGAACAGAAGGACAATTGCAACCTGAGCTGCATCAAAAGAAGTGTGGTTGAAGGAGGCAATTCTGCCCCTCTACTCTGCTGTCATGAGACCTCCCCACCTTAAGTACTGCATTCAGCTCTGTAGTCCTCAATACGAGAAAGACACGGACCTGTTAGAGCAGGTGCAGAGGAAGACAAAAAATATGATCACAGGGCTGGAGCACCTTCCCTATAAAGACAGGCTGAGAGAGTTGGGGTTATTTAGTCTAAGTAAGAGAAGGCTCTGGGAAGACCATACAGCGGTCTTCCAGTAGTTAGGGGAGGGCGTACAGGAAAGATGGGGAAGGACGTAGTCATAATGGGGGGTAATGGTATTAAAGTGAAAGGGAGTAGATTTAAATTAGATATCATGGAGAAATACTTTACTGTGGCGTTGGTGAGACACTAGAACAGGCTTCCTAGAGAAGTTGTGGCTGTCCCATCGCTGGAAGTGTTCAAGGCCAGGTTGGATGGGGCTTTGATCAATCTGGTCTAGTGGAAAGTGTCCCTGCCCATGTCAGCGGGGTTGGAATTAGATGAGCTGTAAGGTTCCTTTGAACCCAAACCATTCTATAACTTATGATTCACTATGATGTCATTTAAAGCTCTGTAGCATATCGAGAATACTAATTTTGACTAAATTAAATAGCATAATTCTCATATTTGTAGGCAGAGCCTTGAGATATTTGTAATTCAAGGTTGGAAACTGAAAAAATCGGTGAATAATGCAAAATAGTTTTATTAAATATCAACTTAAAAATCAGAACTCTCCAGGAGCACTTAAACAATTATCAGTTTCCTTTCAGCTTACCAAATATCTTTAGGCTTAGGGCCATTTTTTCCAGTAAAACTTTATGAATGTTTGATAAAAAGATATAACAGTGTATTTGCCTGCTCAAAAGTCATGAAGCCTTGTTAATATGGACTAAAAAGATACATTTTAAGTTTAAAAATATTTACTCAAGATACATTTATACTTATATAATATTTATATAACAACTTTTTATTAGATCTTCAGTGTTTCCTGACATAAATTATTCTATGAAGCCACTTATTAAAATAAATTCAAAGCTCTTTGAGTTCTTTTGAAAATATTCTTTGAGACTGTTTTGGAAAATAAGCCAAAACCAGCTGAGGCAGTATCAAGGAAAAAGTCCTTGCTTTCAGATCCTGCTTTAAACCTGGCAAGGTCTGAGTCAATCCTCTTGTCTGCAAGTTCACATTGGACATTTGGAGGGCAATGTCGTCATCCTAGCTGTCAGTTATTCAGAGAGAGAAAAACCAACGTTCATGCCAGATGGTCTCATACTTTTTATCAGATATGTAACAGTGATAGACAGCATGTGAGTTAGGCAGCAAGAGAAACGAGATGGAGGAAAGAAATATAGATGTCAGATACTGTAAGTCTTTCTTTCAAAATAAGGGAATAGATGCCATTGTAGGGGAGGGTTTCTTTGTGTTTGAGGAAGCAATGTATATGTTAATTCCAGCCTTTATAGTGTACAAAGAACTTTAGTTCTTGTTGTAAAAAAGAGATTTTATGGTTTTCTAAGACTCTAATTAATCTTGAAAGATTTAAGAGAAATGTTAAAGATGAACCACATAGCATTTTTATGTCGTCAGTATGCTCAGACTAGCATACTGACATACATTTGTTAGCTTGAGGACTTTTGATGTTTTGAAATGCCAACTTTCCAGCGTTATTACACATCCAATACTGAGACTATAATTCAGAAAATTAAATACACTGATTTTGAAAAGTTTCATGATTAACTTTTTTTTTTTTTTTTAAATAATTCTGTATCCTGTCTTGGTGTTCTGCCAAGACTTCCAGCTACTGGAACAGCTGCCTCAGTGTTTTAGGAGAACTTTGTTAAAATAAGAAAAGTGTGAGACTGTTTAGCATGCCACATTTTCCTCATTGTGTATTATTCTGTTTTTGCAGAGTACCACTAAAGAATGGGTAATGGTTTTAACCTGAAAGAGGGGAGATTTAGATTAGATATAAGGAAGAGCTTCTTTACTGTGAGGGTGGTGAGGCACTGGAACATGTTGCCCCAAGAAGCTGTGGATTCCCCATTGCTGGAAGCATTCAAGTGTTGGATATGGCTTTGAGCAACCTGATCCAGTGAAGTGTCATTGCCCATGGCAGCAGGGTTGCACTAGGTGATCTTTAAAGGTCCCTTCTGACCTAAACCATTCTATGGTTCTGTGAAATACTGTCTGTCCTGGTAGTAAAAAAGCAGCCTGTGCGATGCCTCTTACTCAGTTGAAAACACCATCAAAAGGAGACCAAGATGTAGAGGGGTTTTATTAAAGAGACTATTTTAATATTGTTTCATTGTATTTGGACTTTCCAATTTATGATAAGTTATATAAGCAAATCAGGTGAGACTACTTGGTTTTCTGTCATTTATTTCACAGTTTAGAGAAGGGTTTTCCTATTCCCATGTTTCCTGTTTCTCTACATGATTGGTTTGCCTTTGTGTTCTTGTTTTTTTTGTTTGTTTTGATAGTGCTTTTGATATTCTTCATTTAGCATTAAATGAATGTTATGAATATGAATAATGAAATTAATGAAAGCCAAATGAGTTTGGCTTTAAAAATCTACAGTGTAAAAGTCTACATCTTAGTTGTCCAGTCTTCCTTTACAGTAAGTGGAGAGAAATAAGAACTTCTAGGGAACAATTAATCTCTTTCCATGACAGACATCTAAAATTTCTTAGACTCTACAAATGCCATTTCTTTCTAGTGACTCTAAGGGGTGACTGGTGACTGAGTGAGCTTGCTTTAGAGTGCTTAAGCTACAGTTTTCTCAAACTGGGTAAGATCACCCAGTCCCTTGGGTCTGAGGTTTCCATCTGTTTTAAATAAAATATAAAATTAAAAAAGATTTTTTTTTTTTGTTAA
This sequence comes from Coracopsis vasa, assembly GCA_026283785.1. NCBI lineage: Eukaryota > Metazoa > Chordata > Aves > Psittaciformes > Psittacidae > Coracopsis > Coracopsis vasa. The sequence continues at coordinate 36,962 of JANHGB010057600.1, forward strand.
ATAAGAATGTAAAAAAGGGCAACTATTCTATTGTAATGTCTTTAGGCTACCTTTTTTCTGGATTTACATTTAAATCTTAATGATGACAGTGATGATTGCTAGTTTGGGCATCTTAACATGTAATGTTGAGTATCACATGTTTTTTTCCACATTTCACATGATGAAATATCGTGCAACAGGTTCATAAATGCTAACTTTACCTTGAGGCTCATCTCCCTTGGCTCCCTTCATAGTCGGTGAAGAGAAAGAGGTTCTCTACAGGATGATTCAGAGAACCTAAACTCAGTTTTCTGCTCTGAACTGCCCATTAGAGTTGTCTGCCTCTCTCCATTGACTGTAGAGGGAGCCTGGAGAAAGCAGATCCTCTGGGCAAACATAAAAGAGGGTTTGAATATCCCCATGTAAGTATACAGACAAAATCTAATGATCTAGAAGCACTTGTAAGTAAGCGTGTACCTGTTAAGGTATATGCTGAAAATTTAAGTCCTTGTCCCATATTGTATAGAGATAGTTAACTGCAATCTATTTTCTTTGCATACTTTAAACCAGTATCATAATGTAGCATGTCGTATGGAGTCAAGTCTGTTAATTCTAGAGCAAAATGCACTATATTTGATTTTTATTTTTAAGAATGATGTGGTTTCTGATATATGTGTTATTTAGTTTACTAGTTCTGTTTTTTTTCTAGCTACACTGAGTTTCACATAGATTTCAAACACATATGAGCGAATACACACACTCATCACATTGCAGATCAGATTTTATTGCTACAGAACAGAGCAAAATGTATGCAGTCATGAATTTTATCTTGATATGAATTTTATCATGATATGAATTTTATCTTTATGTAGTCTTGATAATGTTAGGCATAGTATTTATTCACTTTTAGGTAGGTAAATGTAATTTGCTAAAATACAATTATATAGATAACTCATCAATATATTAAAACAAACAAGAAAAGGAATCCCTGTGTGTGCATTCTTAACATATTTTGAATTAAGGATTTAAATTTTCCAATGTCATTTGTCACTAAAATATAAAATATAAACCAGTTAGGGATGACTGGATTAATATATGGCGCAATGAGCAAAATGGTATAGAAAATATTTCTCTGTTAGCAAGACTGAAATATAATGTCCCTTTGGCATCATCACTTTTATGGTCAAGTGTAGTTTCATTGTGAATTTGAAAAGAAAAAAAGGTTTTAGTTATGACTTAACTTTTTTGTCACATTTATTAAACCCTTAGTTTAAAGATGTCTATGATGCTTCCTTGTAATTAATTTTAAACCAGCTTACAGAAGCAGAGTTAATATTTTCTCTCTTTCTTCTTTATTTTTATCTTTCTTGGAAGACATTCTGCCCAGAATAAAATACTGGGAATTGTTGGGTGATTTGATATTTTGAGGGCAAGTGGGGTTGTTTGTTTGTTTTTTTTTTTAATATTTGCGTGAATTGTTTTAAATGAAGATGAAGATGCTGGAACTTGAGTCCTCACGTTGAGGACTGGATTTTAGGTTTTCTTAAAAAGCTGCTCTCTAGGGGTTAATATGAACATTTATGGGTTACTATTTCTTTATAAAGGCTTATAGATATGCTGCTTATTTTGGCAGAATTGTATGAGTAATTTTTAGACAGACTTGGAGCATCCAGATTCTGCATATCAGGTTACTGTTAGTGAGTCAGCAAAAATGGGTTGCTGATTACCAGTCATTTGAAAAAGAAAACGGATGTCAATGCCTGTGATTCCTTGAAGCATCCTGTGCATATGGAGGCATGGTACTTCTGTCCTCACCACTGAGGAATCTCTCATCCAGATTCTGCAGTGGCAAGGGAGCTGCAGGTCCTCACACTGCCGTTTTCATGCCTTGTAGAGAGTAGAGTGGGAGCAGTCAGGTACAGCCCCAACAAATATCGATGGCCTTAAGATTACATGTTGAGTGCCTGAGGTGTCTGTGCATCAAAACAATACATCCCAAAGAGCTCCAGTTACTGTAAGGTAAGTAATTATTCTCTCATTTTATCTTTTTTCCTTCTCATGGTTATTCCTACAAACAGGCAAACTGAGTCGGTCTCCATATGTGAGAGAATAAAAGGCATTAAGTGCAAAAGTGATGACTCCAAAAGCTAGCTGTAAAAAAATAACAAATCTAGAATCTTTTTTGTTACCCTGTACTCTTAAAAATAAACTACCAAAAAGTCTGTCTGCCTCTTTCTGTGGGTTTTTTTTTGTATCTCTCTGATGTGCAGTGGCTAAACAAGAAGTAGATGAATTAAATATTTCTTTATTACAGACATGGGTGGAAGAACTAAGTACATTTTGACACATCCAGAACTATTGCATAATATCTGGTGATACATTGAGGTGTAAAGATAATAGTTTTCAAAAGATCTTGGTCTCCTTTGGAGGTTTTAAATTCTGTGGTCATCCTAAATATTCTTAGAATATAATGCTCCGGCATAACTGATCCAGTACCTTAATTACTGTAGCTGTTTCTTCTCCTTTGGTATCTTCACCTTGGAAAAATAAATAAAAAGCAGACTGCTTATGTATTACTGTATATTTTACTGTGAATGATTTTAGTTTCACTGGCTTCTTCTAAGTCTGCTGAAAACCTGTGTGTTTGTACAGGGCACCAAATTCTCTGAGAAATCCATCTCTGATTGGATTCTTCTGTTGTTTCTTGGCCAGATAATTACATTTCTTAAGCACAGTCACAGATATAGGCTGAGGCATATTGCTTTTGTGGTTTAGTCAGTAGACTGCATTGCATATTTTGAATTGGTTAGCTGTGTCTTATTATTGTCTGTAAAGGAGCAAGTCTTTCTGATACTAAGTGTGCAGTTACATTTTGTATATTCAGTGACCCAGTATTTTGTAGCATTTCATTTGAGCCATAAGAGAAAATGAACAAAGACTAGATGCATGAGTCATTGTTTGCTAAAAGGGTCTAGTATTCACATTCTTATTGTGTCCCTCAGAGTGAACATATATGGTTTTTTTGTTCTGCAGGGATTGAAGGGTTTTTGTAGTGAATATCAGAGTAAATGTGCAGTTGTCTCCTTTTGCTGTTCTTTCAACCGGAAAGTACAATGCAGCCCCAGCATGTACTCTGTAGTTCTGATAATGGCATAAAAAGTATGGAGCTTAATAGAATATCAACTAAATGCTATGGTTATTTTTAAAAACTGTCAATTTTGCTGCAAGAAAACCCCTTTAACTTTTCAAAAAATATATGCATTAGTAGAATATAAACCCACTTTGACATTAAACCAGCTACTATATATAATTATTTCATGATATTATTTATTTTGTGGAAAGATAGGTAATACGAATTAAATAGTCTGGAAATTTTAATAATTGTAATAATTTCATTATTGTAAAAATAATTTTGTTTCTGAATACTAGAAAAATATATTTGCATTTTGGTATATTTTCTATTCTAAGCTGATAATAAAGATTTATCCAACCTCATTGGCTTAGAAGTAAGGAATGCTATGGATTTAAAAAGCCGTGATGTGTAGAAACTTCAAATTAATGAATTCACTGAAGTATGATTTTCAAGAGAGAAAATAAAAGTACAAATTTCCAAGGCTTTATAAGCCTGAGGACTATACTTCAGGGACATGCTGAATTTCGATAGTTGAGAAATTTCCATATAAATGTCTTTGGAAATGTGACAGATGTAGGTGCAATATTCCAAAGGAGGTAAGGAAGCATCTTTTCTTCTCTCCCTCTTGGGTTTTTGATCCAGCAATCATGTTATGCCCTGCACAAAAGAGGAAAAGCAGTTGCATTTTTTAACTACAAGAGCATAACATGTTTAAGCTTAACTTTTGTTTCTGAAGTATTTTGCAAGTACTTGTAAATTGTTTTCTATTTCAAAACTGAAGGTAGTCAGGGATTTAGGAAAATATATTTTAGTTCTAAAAACATTCTTGCTATGCTTGCTTTTACATTCATTATTAAAACATAACAAGTATCTATTTTATTGAACATAATGTAAAATACTAATATTTTGATTATATATTATATAAAGGTATAGGTCTTGATCCATATAGTATGGCTTACAGTGAAACTGTCTAATGGCATTGTCAACACTCTACTGGTTAAGTAATTTGAAACTTTATTAAACTTATGGCATGGTTGCCCATTGTCACAGCCAGCTTTCATCTCACTGAGAGGTCTCTGGATGTATTTTAAAAATTGGCAGTATCTTTTGGCCATGCCTGAAATTACAACTTATTTCTGCTTGGACATCTTCATCCTAAAAATCAAGCTCCCCACTAATACTTACTTTTAGCTACATAAAATAAAGGCTGAAGTTATCCATATATACACTTTTTTTCTGACATACTGGTTTTCATCAGAAAATAGCTTAGTGTGAGATTTAGCAATGAGATAACTCTTGTTTATGGCCTTTCTTTTTTTCGTCTTTTTTTTTGTTTGGTTTTGGGTTTTTTTGTTTTCTTTTTTTTTTTTTGCAGAGGAAGGGGCCTGGGTTTCTTTAGCAGATGCCATGTTGTTTTTAATAGTGGTCTTGGTAGGAGATGGTCAAAGTTAATAAATGTCAGATTAAGCTTTGTTATTAATACATCATTTTGCATTTGCCCCGATATTTTTTTTTTATTTTTGTTACAGCAACAGCAAAGAGTAACTGAAAAGTTTTAGTAAAGACAGTTGCAACCGAAAAAAATTCAGTGATACAGGGAATAATTATTTCCTGTTGTCAGTTCTCCTTCTGAAAAAAAAAAGCAAACAACACAGCTTTAAGTCTTGTTGAAATCTTTTGAATTCATAGAATCATAGAACAGTTAGGGTTGGAAAGAACCTTAAGATCATGTAGTTCCAGCCCCCCTGCCATTCTCTGGGTGTGACTGAGAATGTGGACTTACTTAATTTCATGATTTTCATTTATAACAGGCTTTGAAACTTACTGGTCCAGATAGATAGTTATCCTGACTAGATTACTTTTGTGTTGTTAACCAGTGCTATAGAATGTCTGACAGGAATGTTGCCTCTCAAGGAATGGGTAGCAAAGTCTTCAAAGATGAGGCAATACATGTTCTGTAGTCACACTAAAGAAAATTTCTAATGATGCTAAAATAGTTTTTATTCTTTGTAATAAACTATTAAAAAAAAAAGATGAACATTTTGTTAAAACAGTAGCTGGAATATAAGAACAATTTTTATTTCAACCCTTTACCTTTTTTTTTGTTTAATTTTCTAAACTGAATATTCCAAAAGAATATTCAGATTTTTTAGTGTTTTGCCATATTATGATTTACTCTGAAAAAAAAATCATATTGCCAGGTCTTATTATATTAAGAAACATTTATATTGAACATTTTTTCACATAGATTTTTGAAATTCAGACTGCTATTTGTCTGGATGTTATGGAAAAGTTATAAATAGGTTTTAAATCCCCAACAGCAGCATTTCTACTGAGATATAAGAAGGAAGAGGTTTTTCTGGCAACGATAATCTGTCTGAAAGTAATGGTTTTGGGAAAAGCCATGAAATTTGGACTCAGATATTAGGCTCTTTTGACAGTCTCAGGCTCTTAGTTGGAGTAAACTTGGTGGAATCTCAACCACTAAATAGGTCTCCTAATATAATGAAGGGAACCTCATTTACACTAGATGCAGGTTATGCTGCATATGCTGTCTTGCTTCTCTTTCCCCCCAGCATTTTATTTGAAGTTTTGCAGATCTGTGCTTCTCTCTTTATTCTGTCTCTCCATTCCTTCTTATGCTGAAGGCACAAAGGAGTAATCTGAAGGTGGTCACATTCTGGATGTGTAGTAGCCCATCGAGTAACTTCTTTTCTGAAATTTTCGTGAAGTTTGATTCATATATCCCTTTCCTTTGCATTATCCATCTGAATTCCAAATAAAGGTTTTACCTTTGCCATGGACCTATTTCTTTTTTATCCATTTGCTACTAAAGTAACAAATTCAAAAGACTTAAATGTTATTTCTAAGCAGAGTAAGTGTACATTGCTGTTATACGCGTTGTGGCTTCCATACAAGAGAACATGGACAATCAGCACTGAAACTTCCTCATATGGCAACACTGGAGGCTTTGTATGCCAAGCTGCTGCTTAAGTATTCTCATACTTGTGATTTCTCCCTGAACTTGGGTTCGAGGCTAGGTATTCTTCCACTCTGCAGTAATGTGCATTCTTATTGCATGAGAATGGTGAAGGTAGCATGTTAAGTCATTTCACTGTAAAAGTAATTATAAATAATTACAGAGTAATTGTACCACTACTTGCTAGTGTACTACTTACTGTAAAAAAAGTGTGTGTCACCTCAAACAAAGAATTCTGGGAGCCTTCAAATTTAAATTGCCTTTTCTAATCTTGCTATTTGTTTTGTATCCACTTCTGATATCAGTGTGTTCCAATTTTCTCTCTTATGCTGATACTGAATCATTACTTGAGAAAAGTCTCCCTACCTCGGGTTCATATGAAGAGATAAAGTTCAATCCAAAGTCTGCTTTTTTGTGCTTACCCTCAGAATGGGTTGTCATAAAAGATGACCTGAAAAGATAGTATTATCTCTCAGGAAAAGGCTCTAAAAATAAATGTGTTAAAAATATATTTTATTGTAAGGCTCGATGCAAACAGATTCTCTAATGAAATAGTGGGGTTTTTTTTAGGTGAAGAATAAATTATTGTCATACTTCTAGTCTAAGGCATTAGATTAGGACATATGTTTCTCAGCTAAGCCTCTTCTTTGAGTTCATTGACTAGGACATATCAAATACTGAAGGCAAGAAATGCTGTCCTATTCCAGACTACAAGACGCTTTGTGGCAATATCCATTCCAAGAAGGAAGAGGAAGGGTAAAATCATTCTCAGTCATAGGAAGCTAGAAGACAAAGTTTATGAATAAACTAACACTGTGATATTTGAAAATTTTGGCGTGGAAATGATAAGAAAAATCATAAGAATGGGACTATTTCTGGAATGTGTCTAGGCAACTAAATAAACCAGAGTATCACAATTTGTTCCTGCACAGGTACTTAGCCCATACTTATATGCAGCAGGTCCCAGCTCCTAGACAGTGTACAGGAGCAACGTATAACACTCTCTTCTTGTTTCCCACAAGCATTGCTATTATGGAGAATGTAAAGTAATGCCAGAGATTCAGATTAGAAATATCCTGGATATTTCTGTCTGTCATCCCTAGCACTGCTTTTTTATTTTTATTTTTATTTTTATTTTTATTTTTATTTTTATTTTTATTTTTATTTTTATTTTTATTTCTTTTGGCAGTTTTTATAAAGTTGTAATGCTCATTTATATCTTTTTGTCAACTTGTTATTAAGCAAAATTTGATTATCTTTTTGTGTACAAATTCCCTATATTTAGAGTAGATCATGTTCTTCAGTCCTTCATGAGCTTCTTTGCCCAACATGTGAGCTAGGGCTCAATATCAATTACAAGACATACAAATTCCAAATAAAGTAATTAATAAAAGCATTTTAGTCCACTTCAGTAATATGCATATCTCTGTGTTTGCTTGCAGCTCCCTTGTATTTTTAAGATAATAGCAGAGTAGTCCTGAACAAGTTCCTAGTACAGGTTCTTACATTGTTTATTTGTAGTATTTATAGGCTCCTGTGCTAGTTCCTCTGATTATACATAATTTGCATTAAATGCCAATCATCTTACTGTTTTTGTTGCAATCTTTAATCATTTTAGGTGATGAATAGATCCATTATCCCTGATAATCTGGAACTGAAATATCAAGTCTAGGTTCCTGTGTAAGTGAGACTATTTTTATAAATCCAGAATTTTTGAACTAAAAGGTACTGTTTGCAGGAAGTGAGACAACATGGTCCTACCAGTGTTAGGCTGACCTGACTTGAAAATGGCTTTTGATTCAGTAAGTGTTCTTTTAAGGCAACTTGGTGAGGAAGAGAGAAAACAGAATTTCATACAAAGTTAAATTATGCTGAATTATATAATTGCCAGACTTTGCCAGCCTTGCAAAGTCCTTAAGTAATTATTTTGCTAGACCAGTCTTTGCCAGTAAGCCTGAATCTTTGATGATTCTTGACAAAGAATGTCTGTCATAATGTTGCATGTCTTGGCTATGAACATGCTTTCCATGTTCAGTTTGCAGGAATACATGTTATTTCTAATGACTTCAGAAGTTTGACTTCTTTTGTCCTATTTTTTCCAGCAACATGAAAAATTTCCACTCAACATTCCCTTAAGGAAGAGCTAGGGCGAAAGTATGCAGAGAACAGGGCAGCTACAGTCAAAGCAGTATAAGTGAATCTGGGCTGGCACTTGTGTCTCTAGACTCTAGGGTTGTTGCACTTAAAGGAACTATTCTGCTGCACCCAAGTCTGGTGCAGTCTAACTTTGTTGGGTGTGGTTAAACTGTGTAGTGGAACAGAGTTGTCACACGGCACAAGAACAGTTGTAGTGCAGAATAAACAATCAGCAACATAAAGCAGTCATAGTGCATAAAGCAATGATAAAATGCTCCTTGTTGGTTAAAATGACTGAGAAGGACAAAACATGTCATGAAGTTCTTCTGTTTTTGAAAAGGAATCTATAGTATTGTATTTTTGTAACATGGAACGTCCTTTTTATAACATGGATATAACATATATCCTTTGAAGTCAAGTCTTGAGATAAAGTTTCTACTTTCAGTTAAACTAATCTAATATCTTTTTTTTCTCATGTTTTTTTCTAAACTGGAATTTTTCTTCGTATGTTCAGTATTATGTTAATATTGAGCAAATGCCATCTGGGAAATGCCTGTCTATCATTAATGTCAGTTTTTAGCCTTTACTCTATTGATCAGTAACTGCAGCTGAATTTTCCAATCAGAGTTAGTCTCTAATGTATTATTGAAGTATTTCTAAACTAGTCTAAGCAGGCGAAAAGGGGCCGAAGAAGAAATGTCTATAACCTTTAGCACAGTAATATATTTCTCTCCACTTTTCACAAAACTACCTTTTAGAAACACAGTTTTTTCTATGGTATATTGATGATGGTAATTCTCTCAAGATTTTATCTGTATTTTAACTGTTTATATCTATGGCAGGAATTTTTTAATATGGTTGTAATTATCCACTTCCTTTTCCCCTGTGTTTCACTCCTCCAAATATCTATGTATTTATAAATGAAACCCATAATCCCAGCTGAATATTATTGGTACTTCTCACCTTGCTGCAGGATCTACAGCTTTAGGGAAATGACCAGATAGTGGAAAATGTAAAAGTCCTTCAGATTGTGCTATTAATAGCATATAATATAATCCATATAAAACAAATAATCTAACCCATTGTTTTGGGAAGTATCACCTTAATGATGAGGATAAATGAGCTTGATGTCACAGTAAGGCCAAACATAATCAGTTCATTTGATTTTTTTTTTCCTTCTCAGCAAAGTTTCAGTTATATCCAGCATTAATCTAACTTCTGGAAAAAACATCCTGTGAAGTAAACACAACGAACTATGGGATCATGCTTATCTTTTTCTCATTATTGTATACGAATCTATTAATTTTGTAACTGTTTTGTCTTAGTTCACTTGGATATGCATTTCAAAATTGCTATATACCATGAAATAATCTTTGCCAATTGGAAAGGCCAAATTTGCCCAACAATCCAATTTGATTTTTTTCTCCTCTAAAATTACTAAAACTTGATCTTCACTTTCTGCTCCATCAACTCAAGCATCTTGAATGCTTTTTATAGTCTCTTGTGAAGTTAGCCTGGCTCGTCAGCCTGATATCCTCTGCTGTCATGCTTGAAAAGTGCTTCAGTGAGCATACATTTAACCTTTCTCGTTGCTTAGCTCAACAGTGAAAGTAGAGGTTAGCTTAAAAAATGCTACCTATCCCAACAATCTGACAATAACAGTACTGAGAGTGATGAAGGCATTACTGATCTCTAATAGTTTTCTTGAGTGTCTTCACAAAATATTTTAAATCATCATTTTCCTTAATTGCTTTCCCTCTGTTCCTTTGACTGTGTTTTCTTAATTGATTGGTCCCATTCTATTTAAGACTGAGTTATTGAGAGTACTCTATAATTTTTATAATAGACTTTTGTTATCAAAGATTCTGAGAACCTGTATGACTTGGAAAATTCCTTTTCAGTGTTTCTCAGCTATTTGCTAATTTGAGTCTGGTTGGTCTTGACTGGCCTTGCTTTTATTAATTGTCATACCCTTTTAGAAATGCTATTGTTGATGGAAGAAGTGACTAATGCTAGGTCTGGAATTGTCTAAAATGTAGCCCTGAACTTTAGTTAGAATGTCCTAATCTGTATCTTGAATTTAGAGACTCCTGTTGAAAACTAGCTTTTTGGGTAAGGCAAGTTATATTGGTGGCAGGAACTGTAAAGCCTGAGTTAGTTGGGATGTTTATACATACATGGAATTACGAAGTAAGCATTCATTTCTCCTGTGGAATATAAAATACTGTCATCTTATTTTCTTTTTAAAGTAAGACTAGGGTAATTAAGACTGGCTTCATTGCAATAGAATGCAGAGTACATCTAAGACCTTGTTTACATTACAAAACTAGGTTTATTTTTGTTGTTTCATTTTAAAATTCCTTTTATTCCCCCACAGCTTTTTTGGAAGAAACATAGTTAAATATTTCAGTGAATTTTCTTTATGGCTATTGTGTTTCTAGTAGTTCTGCAAGGACTACACAACCCTGGTTTGCTTTCTGCTAGAAGAGGTTGGTATTTTCCTCTGTATTTTCTAGACTGTCATCATCCTGACTGGATGCTACTTTTCCATATAAAAGCTGCTAGGCAACCAGGGTTAGCCTTTTTACTTCCAAGTGGTCACTTCCACACACTTTGTAGAGTAACTAGTCATCTTCCATATGGATTTTTATGAAGACCTAGGAATAAATTTTCTTCTTTGGAAAGCTGCATGTTGAGCCTCTTTTACAGAAGACTAGATCTATTGCAGATGATCAGAAACTAAAAGATGGGAATGTCTGGAGCTGGACTTAGCATTGTAGAAAAGCAAAATATCTCTGGTAGAAATACCTGATTCAGGGGTCTGAACTGGGTATCTGAAGATGTCTCTGCTATCTGCTGATATTTCAAGAAACCAGGTTGTTGTTATGCACATGATGACATTACAACACGGTAGTGTGATGGGAAGTTTTTCGCACAGCATCTCTGAAAACCCAGCAGCACTGACATAGTGGATATCCTCACTACCTGTGTGAGCCCTGGAATCTAAACTGAAGGAGGTCTGTCTAGACAGCCGTAACTGTTAGATCCTGCACATTTGGGTGCACATTTGGGCTCACATTTGGGCTCACATGAGGACTGTGGATTGTGAGCCCAGTACTTAAACTCTTGCGGAGCAAGTTTTTTTAGCTTGATAAACGTTGTGAAGTCAGGTCCTACCAGTATATAATATAGGTGCTATAGCTTATTACAGAAATACAAATTATTATTCTTTAAATTTGTGGTCTGCCTCTATGTTGGATAAATACAGGTGCTGCTTTAAAAGCACACACGTTTAATCCCATCTCACCAGCATATTGATAATGACAGTTGAATTGCTATATACCATGGTAATTTCCAAATTACTGAATGCACCTATTTCATTTCATAGTCGTCCAGCTGATCTTCCCTAGCATTAACACAGTTAGCCTTCCGGCGCTGTCTTGAAGAAGTTGCTGCAAACAACCCACCATTCATGGATGAGCCACCACTGATTTAATTCACTGGGTTTAGTAATACACCTTTACTTCCCATTACTGAAGAAAATGGACATTTTCACAGCAGTCATTTTCTGCTTGCTCTTTTGTGGTGATTTCAAAACAGCTCAGTATGACCTATTTCATGTCTTACAGACTGAAATATGAAACACGGAGATATATTAAAACTGAAATTCATTGTGTAATATCACTTGTATTATAATTGTGGATACATAAAGCAGAAAAAAGAAAAGATACAGTGACTCACGTTCATTAGTAAAGTTACAGTTTTAGGAGTTCAGCAATCCAGAACAGCCTGCAGAGATGTTATTAGGCAAAACCAGTTCTCATATGACTGTCCATGTTGCTGATATTTTCTTGCTGCTTGATCATTACTGAAGAAGCTCTTTTTTATATTTAATGGTGATAATGCTCTCATAATAATGGAGTGTTCTTTGAAAAAAAAAAATGTCTCCATCAGACTTAAAAGTTTCCTTTGAAAAACCAGGATACTTTCAACTGCTGGGAAGAGCACCTGCTGAACCACCCCTGTGGTAAGAAATTGAAACACTTCAAAAAGATGAGACTCAAAATTAGACGCAATGAAGTATAGATGAAGTGTATTATCATATATTCTCTGTGATGGCTGAGGGAAATATCTTTGGTGTCAGAATGCCTTTTCTAGGAATGTGAAAGCATTATTATCTAGAAAATCTAGGTTGCTGCTAAGTCTGTATTTTTCCCATGTCATGCCACTTTATCATAGCTTAAACTTATTATAGGCAAATTTGTCTGGGGTATGGCATTTTATATTAAACATAACTTATTTGTAAGGTAGATGGCATGGATAGAAGATGCATTGCTTGTGAAATTGTGGAAAAATGTGTTTATAATAATTTAATGCAAATGAGACTGTCTACATATTTGCTTGCTGTTATTTTCATATTCTCACCATATTTTGAAAGCGAGTTCTGATAACTGTTGCTAGAAATAATTAGTCCACTGATCTTCATTATTGTTTTATTACTGTCATGTAAAAAAATATATTTTCAGTTCTGCGGTATGTTTAGCACATCAGGCTGAAGTAGGTGCCACAGCTGTTTTAGCCTAACAGTTCAAAATTGTCAAAATTTGACTTCTTACAAACTAAAAATAATGGCTACTATGTACTTTCATTTAAGACTCGGAACACAAAGATGCTGGACCTCGTAACATAAAACATGAAATATGAAACTGCACAATTTTAAAAATGGTCTAAATTAAATGCCTTGACCAGCATGTACATTTGTAGGCAATAGCACTGTAGCAAGGCACTAATCAGCTAAGTACCATAATCCTCCTTATAGGGTAAATTCTTACTTGACCTCCAGCTATATACAGCACATGATAACAGCATTAAACTGTAACACTCCTCTTATGCTCTAAATATCTTCCCATTGGGTCAGCTCTCTGCCTTGAATTGCTGTTGTTTCTAGACTTGTTTTTTTCCTAGGTGCCTTATATTTTGTAATACATTTTGGGGGAAAGAAAAGGATTGTAAAACATATATAAAAATTTTTTTCTCAAAATTAAGAGACTGTTCCTATGATTTCACTAGAGGATTAAATGAAAACCTAGCCAGAACAGAAATTGATGAATTCTTATGATCTCGAGGCTTCCAACTTCCCAGATGTGCAGTGGCTGATCAAAAGGTAAAGCAGGGAAGAGAGATGCTGAATGTGTTGTATGAAAACAATGTGTAATGCTCAGCATTTTGTGTTCTTTCGGGGGATGATTAGGAAGATATTTTTTGCTTTTTTTAAAAAAAAACCTTAATGGAAGTACTGATAAAGTTTATTGTGCTTCCGATCTAGAAAAATAGTATCTTTAACAAAGACTTCTGCTTTCTTTAAACTAGTATTTTAAATTGTGTTGTTTTCTGTGACTAAAATATTTCTTAAAAGTTTGGATTTATGTCCATAAAAATAATATATATAGTATTACATAATTTTCTTGTATTTATTTTATTGTAAATCCTTTTTAGTAACAGTTCAGTATTGTATTAACTCATTCTTACGTTTTAATGTTTCCATGACTTACTATTCTTTTAGCACCCCAGGTTTTAAATGCATTTGAATCCTGCTGTATGGCAGCTGTTAATTGATTCCACCCTTCTGCAGATGATTTCTGTGGTGTCAGTACTGAGACAGATAACTAGAATGCACATTCTGACCACCTATTCCTGAAAGCAATTTAATCCATTTAGAATTTTTTTGATGATTGGCTTTTTTAAAATGAGATTTTATTGAAGAAGTAGGTGAGATATTTGTTGTTTATATAGTAAGTGGAAATAATTAGCAAAATATAAATTATGAAAATGTCCAAAAGTAGAAATAAAGAAAATTCTCAGGATGTGTAACCTCTTAGTAAAAGGTAAACATTCATCAGTGTAGCTGAATAAGCAGTAAGATTAAAGTATGGTTATTTTATTTCTCTCTTTGCAGTTCTCTAAAATCAAATAATAAGATATAAGGGCTACTGAAAACTCAAAGGAAGACAAACCATTTCTAGTGGTAGTCCCATTTTCTTATCTACCTGTGAGGTTCTTGATGTAATAAAAAAAGGTAAACCAACCACGTTACCTAAATATGTGTAAATTAGCAAGGGATACTTAAAATCACCAGTTTGCTTTTTCCATGTTATAACTCTTTTCCCCCCATGAACTGAAATTAGCCCTTGAAAGCTGCAATGCTGAATTTCTGCTGAACTGCTTGCACAGAAAAGATGTGATTCTGAAGTAATTGTATTGTTTTATGTGTCTGTTCAGTCATGTCAAGTTCAAAGCAAAGTTGTTATCAGTGGTGAATTGAATTATGTTAATGTTTTGTTACTACAGATTTCCTTTCATTCCGTTGATATCAGCCTGCAGTCAGTGAATTATATTTTCAGATAAAATCTAATTGAGATCAACATCTGCAGATCACTGTCATGCTTCAGTAAATTTTATAATCATCATTATAAACTTAATTCATTATTGTTTGGAGATATTTAGCTGGAAGGTATTTTAATGGTTCAAAATATGGCTGCTATAAAATAAAATTTGTAAGGCATGGCTGAAATGAGGAATGAATGAATGTCTCAGATGGACTTTTTTTAGTTAATTGCTTAGATATCTAAGTGTTAGATGTACTTCAGGGCACCCTGTTTAAAACTATATTGGTCAATAAATACCTTTTATTTTTATTATAGTAGGCTTTTAAAATTAATTAACTTGCAAATTGTGCATTGGTTGCTTATGTCCTTTTTTTGGGGGTGTGTGTGTTTGGTGTAAAAAAACAAGCAAAGGGGAGAAGACTGATTAGAAATTAATCTAAAATAAAACTAGACAGCATGGAAGAGCTGCTAAAAGAGATCTTGGTAGAAACTGGAACTGGTCAGAAGTCAGAAGAATCTATTTTTTTCAATGAGCTGCAGCCATAGCTGCTTTGGAGAGTGTGCAAAATGATTTCTCATGCCCAATGTGACTCAGCAAAAGCAAAAGTTATCAGCAAAGAATGATAAAAGGAGTTAAATCAATACCAGCTAGTCTCTTAAAAAACACTGCGAAAAATAGGGAAATATTTTACAGATTCTTCAGTATGGCGAAGGAAGTCTATGGAAATGCTTTCATCAGAGTACCTAACAGTGAGCATAGGACTCGCCCTGAGAAAGGCAGCCAGATCTTAATTTTGCGCAGCAAAATTCTGGGTTCATTGCACTCATGGCAGTTTTGGCTGCAAGGTCCGGCATCTGTTCAGCTCATGTTCTTGCAGCCTAAAAGCCTTTTTGCAAGGTGTCATGGTGGTGTTTAATCTACTCCCTGTCACTGTTGTTTCAAAACAAGTATCTGACTGTCTGCTGAATACAACACATTGAAGTATAAAAGTTTAGAATAGTAAAACTATTCTTATATGATCACTCAGGCCAACAAATGCTGTTTTCCTGACAGAAAACATGTACTAAAGGATAGTCAAAGCTGTGCTCAGTATATTTGGTGAGGTCTCTAACTAGAAGCCATGTCTCTTGCATGGCTTTTGTGACAGTGTTCCAGTGGGAAATGTGAATTTTTGCTTACTCTGAATTATGCTATCATACTGAAAGGATCACATTTTGAAAACAGTTAAGCAAAATTACTGTATGTGCAGGAGAAATGTTTTCAGTTCTGTTTTTCTAGTCAATGTTAATCCTTGCTAATTTATAGGAAACAGCAGAATATTAAAGCATTGTCTAGTAATTTTTATTAGGTCTTACAAGTAGCTGACCAATGTTCAGTTTTCAAGTAGTTTACGATGGCTCACAAAACTTCTTATTTATAAAATTTTCCAAGTAAATGTAGATGAATTCAGGTACCCATATGTTTGAACATATCTTTAGAATGAGATTTTCTTGAAACTTTTCTCCAGTTTGAATGTGTCTTTTATTGGCTGAGAACAAGATCAGCAGTCAGAAAGGTCTGGGATCTAGTTTTGACTTTGATATACTTTATATATTACAATGCTTTTGAAATGTGATGGAAATTGCCTTTGAAAATTTCCTTTTTCTCAGTACACATGGGTTATTTTTTTAAAAATCTAAATCAAAGCGAAAGAGTGTTTCCTCATCGAGGAAGAATACAAAGGTATGTCAAAGGCTTTCAAGCTATTTAGTTCCATTACTGAATTCAGAGCCAGCAAAGTGAAATAGCTGCCTTATATTCTTCTATATAATGTATAAGTACTTACTTCCTATTGTAGTGTAGGGTAGTTGGATAATTTAACTTTCTAAACAGGAGTTCAGGTTACAGTCAACCTGAACTGCTTCATAATACTGGTGATATCTGTAGTGCATTGCAGATAAGTTTCCATCAGTGTAAAATTATGTGTTAAAACAGTGAACGTCATGTATTGATAAATAACAATTAAAAAAAAAAGCAAATCAGTGATAATTAGTAGAAAATAAGTCTCATTTGCTAGATCTGAAAAAATAATTTTCATAGAATGTTCCTGATGAAGATTTTTGTGCGGGTTCTGTAGTTTTCTAACCATAATATTTTATTTATTGTTGTTTCAAAGAAGCAGTCATCACAACAAAGGGGAGGATTTTTCAGTGTGTTAACCTTTTCAGAAAAGGTGCTAATGCTTCTGACAAGAGATATATAGTGCTTAGTTGAACTGGCAGCTGGATGGTGAATATCACAGCTGTTGACACACATTTAAAGTTCTCTTAACTTCTAATATTCCAGAAAAGTCCTGAAAAGGCAGGAGTAGTTGTTTGCTATTGTGTATCTAGATGGAGGTACAGGAAGAAAGGCCTTTATTAAGGTATCTTTCATGTAGTTAATGATGAGAAATGGATTAGACAAAGGCTCATGAAGGTGATTGAGAATTAGCTTGTGATCTAAAAATAACAGCAGATTTTTAATAGTAGTGACTGGCCATAAGTTTTCACAAGTACTGTTCCTCCTACCATGATTTAATAGCACTGGTTTAAAATGTATACCATTCATTGTACAGCTGTGTTTATAGCAGGTATTTTTAAAATGAAGTAGCTAATGGTGAAGGGAAGCTAATTGTGTTGTAATGACCTGTAAAGGAAATGACAGGCTTGAACACTAAGCGTTATGGTGACTGCTGGGCAGGATGCCTCTCTGGCCAGCAAGGTTTCTGGCTGATCAGGTGTACAGTTATTTATTTCTGATGGATAGGTTTACAACTTCTGGCGTTTGATCCTGGTAGTGAAGTTAGATCCCTTCAGCAGGGATGAAACTAATTAGAAAGGGAGTTTGATAGTGCCAGTCAACATAGGCCAGGAATTAAATTAGTTACTTTTATCTATCAGGCTGCTTTCTCTGAAGAAAAAGGTTGCATTTTCAGGAAGGTCCTTATTCTTGCAGGTGGCCTAGTAGATGCCACGTGCAGGGCACCTGTATAAAGCTTCTTCATGAAAGGCTGGAAGGTTGGAATAGATTCATTACTCAGCTGATCTTTATGTTACTGTCAGCTATAGATGGTAGCCATATATTCATATCTTAGCAACAAGATGAAGGAAAGGCAATGACTACACGCAGTAACTGTAACAGAAAAGCTTAGAAAATGTTTGTGTAAAAGGTATAAAAATGCTGCATTGGCATATCTTCCTCTCATTAACACAGTTCATGCTAAAAATAAGGCTGGATTTAGATTTAGAAAGACTTAGAAAATCTTTTGCAGTTCCTCAGATGATGTCTTTTCCTGATAGAAGTACATTTACCTCAGCAAAAAGTCTACAATAAGTTTTTTTACTGGTACAGAAATTCTATCTTTTTTATCCCCTCAGCCTCTCCCCCCATGACTTTGTGGCAGTAATGTTTCCAAAACAGATTTGTCCAATACTCTTTGCATCTGTATGAGGACACTGTGACATGGAGTCGTATAAATATACATACACATATGTGTGTGTGTGTGTGTGTGTATATATATGTATATAAGCTCCTACATGTAGCTAAAACAATTCTTATTGTTCTGTTGTTTATATTACTATAGATACATGCATGCAGGTATTTAATCCTGAAGAATGTATATACTCAGTCTGCTCCAAGGTATGCATGAGATTTGTCAACTAGATTCTGTGCGGCTCTGTGTGTTAAATAATTCATGGTAGAGTCGATCCTATAAACCGTACTCTGTACAATGTTTTGATGTCTTGGAGGATTGAATCTATGCAAAAATCTGTGGCTGTGAATGCAACTTGATTCATATGTAATACACACTGAGTATACACAGTGTATTAACAGTAGAGTATGTGTACATTCCATGTACACAGGTCTCAGTCTTGCGATGAGATCCATGGATGAATGCAGATCTGTTGAGTGCCATTTATTTCAGTTGGATTTGCATGGAGATAAAAGATTTTGCTTATAGGAACAGAATTGGTGAGGGGAAATTAAGCACATTTTTGTTGTAGGTGTGGCAGAAATTTTCAGCGATGTGGGTGATTTGCGATTGGAACAATGTAGTTTGAGATGTGGCATATTTTTCATCAGCTGAAGTATTTAAATGAAAAGTGTTTAGCTTCTTTAAAGAACATTTCTACATCTAATCTCTGTTATCTTAATGAAAACATCTACGTCTTTGCAAACTAACTGGGTTCTCGCAGTTCTGTTGTCCTAATTGTCTGTTCCTGGCCATTTTTGTTTTAGACTTAACGAAACTCCTTTCGTATCACATTAGAATGATTCAGCTTATAGGTCCTCATAGCAGAATCCATAGAGTTTTTGTTAAACTTATAGAGGTCATGACTTGTTCTGGTACTAACATGACACTTTAATAAGATGGACAGAGCATGTTAGCTACACCATAAACGAGTAGGCATCCCAGTGATGCTGATATTACTTGTCATGCTTCACAGGAAGAGTTTAATTTTTGCAAGATTGAATTAGTTTTCTAGTTGCAGATACCACTGTAAGGATAAAGTACTTTAATATTTATAAGGCAAGACTGGGTCCAGATCTTTCAAGCACAGTTTAATGACCCTGTATAATACCTAAGATGGGATGTCAATTTGCCAGTCACCCCCCTGCGCACACTCTGCTCAGGCAGTGGTGGTTTTCCCTTGCTGAGCAGAGACTGCATTTCCTTTCTGACTGTGAGAAAAGTGTTCTTCTCTCCTACTAGCTAGGCAGAGCCCTTTCTACTTTCCTGGGCATCAAGGAAAGCCTATTTTTCCTTTTCCCTTTACGAAGTTGAAGCCTTTCCCTTCCTTATCCCTTCTAGGAAAACTGTGGCAGCAACAGGGCTGTGTCTTTGCTCTCCTTTTTCCTGTTCTTACCAACAGTAGGCAGGATCTTCTGGTTGTTTCCTGTAAGGCTGCCCTTCAGGATCATTGGTTATCTGTGAGGGTAGAAAACATTTGCAAAGGGATCTTAGTTTTAAAGATAGAACCAAATATAAGAGGAAAGGTGTCCTGGGTTCAGCAGTAGCAGTCATTTTTCTCCTTAGTAGCTGGTGCAGTGCTGTGTTTTTGACTTTCAGACTG